>CANSNZ010000434.1:0-128910 GCA_947646795.1 Beta lomatogona
ACTGACTACTGAAGATGGAATACAATTGAGATAGATAGCAACTATAACAAAACAAAAGAAAACAACTTTTAACAAAATATTTGTAAATAACATATACTCCCGCCGTTTCTTTTATTTGTTCTTGTATTTTACAGGTGGGAAATTTAATATGTTGTTCACTATTTTTGAATCTTTCAATATATAGTATAATTTATGAATTAAATTTTTAATTTAGTTTTAAGTTGTAATAAATGTGTTACTTTATTGTGTCGTAATTCTGTCTTTTTTCTTTAAATGTTTACTGTATTTGCCTCTCTTTCAATGCACGGAATAATCATATTACTTGTGTCATTATCTAGCTCATTTTCAGAGTCAGAGGACAAGTATATACCTCATCATCTTCATTGTCCTCTTCTTGCAGAGCCTATAACCAGGCCCGGCCCTGGGGGTTGTTTTGAGGGGCAACCTGCAGCCCATCAATATTGGGTTTTGATTTAAAAGCTTGTAATAAAGGTAAACAACAATGTAGTAAGAAACAAAATGAAGTTTGAGCAGTGGTTTCTTTTCTGGCTTGTTGATACTGAAGGCAAAGGGTTCAAATCCCATAAGGATAGAAAGTTTGCTTTTCTATTTTTTTTGTGCAATGGTTTGCTTTTCTATATTAAACTTCTTTTACATTTTTTTATCTACATTTTTTCTTTTTTATACCCTCTATCCCACAATATTTTTTTTACATTTTTTTATTTTTATTAGTTACCCTTTGTAATTTTATTTTTTGGATACAACCCATTGTTATTTTAATCTTTTTTCCTCGACAAACATGAGCCATCGTTCTCTTTTCCAAGTAAAATAACCACTTTGCTATCTCTCATATCTACCTTTACTTTAATAAATAACAATTGATACTAATCCTTTGAAGTTATGTATCTTTATAGGTGTAAGAAGTGATTTTAGACGAAGGAAGTAATTCATTTTACAAGTTCCCATTATTCATTTTAACATATTTCCCATTTTGACTTTAATCTTATTTAGATATATGGCTTTCACTATTTATTTTGATGTGTCTTAGAAAAAGCATAGTGTACTTTTTTTTGTCGTGTAATTGTCAAAGGAAATACTTAATTAGTGTCGAAAATTTTGTTTCTTGCCTTTATATATAAGAGGCGCTTGAGATTTAGTTTCGCCAGTGCATAAAATGTCAGGAACGGCCCTGCCTATAACATCAATAAGCTCGTCCACATCCATCTCAAACTCAGCGTCAGAACCAGTCACCACCCATATGCAAGTCAGAGCAAAACCCCCCATGAGATGAGTCTTCACCACATACCTCAGGTGGCAAATTGGAAAAAAAAACCAGATGCAAAAGTAGAAAAGAAGGTGGGAGAAGAGAATGAAGACAACTGACTTTCCATAAACCTGTGCAAGTGGATGCAGGGCCAGTTTGAGAAGGTTGGGTGGCATAACTGGGTTTGGGCTGCTTATAATATAACAAAGGATTCTCTTATTTCCTGGATGGTTGCTTTAGGGAAGGTCAAAACTAGGGGAAAAGCTTGCTGTAGCTGGGGTTTGTTCAGACACTCAGTGTTTATTATGCAATGATGGAATAGATGCTTGCACTCACTTATTTTTTAGATGTTGTTTCAGTAAACGCATCTACTGGGAAATTATGAGATGGCTTAATATTGGAACTGCTGGTGATGAGCTGCTGTACACATGCTGGAAGAAATGGGGAAAGAAATACCGTAGCAGAAGGATGCAACAAGTTTGCTACTATGCTTTGTCTGCTGTTGTTTATTATACTTGGAAGGCTAGAAATGATGCCTATTGGCATAATGTTGTCCCTAAACTTGAGGTTATGGCTAGAGAGATAAAGAATGTAATTTGGAGGAGAGTTAGATGCAAAATTTATGAGAAGTGGAATAGTAGTGAGATTGAATGGTTTGATGCCTTAGTTGATAGTTGTTGAGTTGTTGTTGGGCCTGGTTGTTGTGCCAGGTGCCTGTAGGCTGTATTGTTGGATGGCTTTTCATGCTATTTTGGTAATATACTCTTACATTATAACCCAAAAAAAAAAAAAAAAAAAAAAAAAAAAAAAAAAAAACATGTGCAAGTGTGTGTTGTGAGGAGAATTACAACTGACCTAAGAAGTGTTAGTGTGTGTTGTGAATTTTATCATGTAAAAAAACCCTGACTTTAGAAAACACTAACTCGTAAGAGAAAATGAAAATCCCAAAATGTGAATGCAGATGGTTGTATTTAAAGAACACTTAATTATTTTTTTGTAATTTGGAGGGAACTTTGAAAGTCCTCCAAATTTTGGACAACTTTCTCGTAAAATATCACGCAGGTCCTAATAGTATGGGCAAGTGAGAATTTTGAATTTTGGACAACTTTATTAAATCTCTCTCTTCTCTCTCTCTTTACTTAATTACAGTACTAGTAGCAGGGCGGTGGGTCAATTGTACTCTCTTCCCTTAAAGTTTGTGCAAAAGCAATTGTTGCAACTTAAAAAAAACGAGGAGGAAGTATTAAGACGCCCACCCACATTTAAGCGATATTTATTCTAATAGTATGTACTACATATATTATATATTTATCACTATTGGAAAAATGCCAAAAGTTCATGGTCAAAATAGCCCTAAGAATCTGGGTTTTCGGACGCGGCCCTTGTCGTCGTTTATGGTAATGGGAATCCCGGGTGACATTGGTTGAGCATCACCCGGGACCAGTCGTAAAATGTAACCCTAGCAGCTATGGTTCCATACACATGACAGAATTTTCACCATTTCCATTGATGAGATCACTGACCACACGAGCTTTGATGCGGGAAGTCAGCGGTCGGTCTAATTGGACATCCGCCATGTTTTCGCTTTGAAATCGCCTTGTTAGTTGTTACCTTTCCAAAATAAAAATTGCAATGCCATGGAGGCATGATTATGAACTACAAAGTCATCACATAATAATTGGGTATCTTAATTCGTTAATAATTGCAACGCGTTTGTCAACCCCATCAATACAAATATATTAAAAGGCGTTCCTAAACAAGAAACCGTGCCATGTGGTGCTATCCCTTTGAGTGCTTATTTCAAGTAAACACACCTGCAATAAAAAATTAGAAGATGCATGTTATAAGATTTGATCCCATGACTTTAAGCTTAAATACTAAAGACTTAACCACTAAATCAAGTAATGTTTGGTGTTATACTTTTGATGTAAAATATTAATAAATGAAAGTTATAATTACTCGGGGCATAGTCAGGGCCTAAAAACTAATTGTATTTTAAACAGTCGGAACAAAGCTCAATACCACGACTAGGGGTGGGAATGAGTCGAGCCGAGGCCGAGATAGTGGTAGGCTCCGGCTCGAGCTCGAGTATCGAAAATGAGGCTCGGCTCGAGCTCGAGGCTCGTCGAGCCTCAAAAATTGAGCTCGGCTGGGCTCGCGTGCTGGAATGAGAGGCTCAGCTCGAGCTCGTTTGAGGCTCGAGGCTCATGCTCGAAATTAGTCATGCGAAAGGAGTAAACGACTATTTTGCACAAAAACAAGACCAACTGACCAACTACATCAATATCAATTCCTAAACTACACATAATACAAAAATTAAGATTTTAAAACACCAAAAATTCATACCTGTTGGTTGGTCGCCGGCCATGGCGGTTCCAAGTCTTCCAAGCGGGTGGCGATGGTGGTGAATGAGACCGAGAGATACGACGGTGGTGAGTGAGAGTCGAGAGATGCGGTGTGAGTGAGAGCCGAGAGACGACGATGCGAGTGAGAGGTGCGACGAGCGGCGGTGAGGTTGCAGCGGCATTGAAGCGAGGTAGCACCGATGTTGAGGCGATGTAGCAGTGGCTTGCCGTGTGAGTAGGCTGTACGCCTGAACTGTTAGGGTTTTGGCCTTTTGGGAGTTTTTGAGTTTTTAACAAATGAGAGAGTGGTGCGTGCGTGGCTAGTTGGTTGCTATTTACTTTTTCTGTTGTGTTTTTTCTTTTTTTAAAATATCTGTTTTTAATGTTTTGTCTTTTTTTTTAAACTAATGAATAATTCTACTATTTATATATTTTTTTTAATAAATAAATAACTCGAGCCGTACGCTAGCTTTTCGAGCCGAGCTTAGCCTAGCTCGTGGCTCGTATCGTTAGGTCTCGAGCCGATCCCGAACTCGAGCCGAGCCTTAGCGAGCCGAATCTTGACCGAGCTTTCACCGAGCCGAGGCTCGAACAGGTTCATGAGCGGAGCTTGGCTCATTCCCGACCTAACCACGACCTACCTAAATCTAAGTAGTCTAAAAGTCTCATAACGTTGCAACTATAAAGAACTAAAGAAATATAAATTGTTATTATAAAGTAAAAATAAAGTAAAATTTGCCCAAAAAAACCTTTTAAAAGTTCAATTTTGCGAAAAAAAAACCTTTTCAAGCATTCTTTGCTAAAAAAATCCACAAACTCAAATTTCTTGCAAGATAAAACTTATTCCCGTTTTTCGTTGTAGTTTTTGAGATGGATAGGGGTGGTGTTGCGGTTAATGGAAAGAGGGGGTTAGAGGAATATAGAAAGGTCAACGCTAGGAATTAAGAAAAATCACACCGGAAAATGGAAATATATAGGTTTCATCTTGCAGAAAAAATTAACTTCGTGGTTTTTTTTGCAAATAATGCTTTAAAAGGTTTTTTTTCGCAAAATTGAACTTTTAAAGGTTCTTTTTTTTGGCAAATTTTCCTATTATAAAAGAAGGAAAAATATATAACTAGACATTCAACATTTCTAATTAAACTTGCTTGCCTATATCTTATTCTTAAAGAACAGAGCGCTCCACTTGCTCAATTGCAATGCAACCAATTAGCATGGTTATGTATCATTATATAGAGGTCTTTTATTAGTGGTCTATTTTATTAGTTTTAGAAAAACCTTTTAAAAGTTCAAAGCAAAAAAAAAAAATTAAAAAGTTCAATTTTGCAAAAAAACCATTTGCATTGCTCTAATTTGTTACTTTCAAGTATAGATTATTATTTGAGTGGGTCTCCAAATATTCCATTCTTTGGATATAGGTTCTCCATGAAATCTGGAAAGAATATCTTTATTTTGAACTTTCTTGCAATTATTGGTGATGGATTCTTGGTGCACGTTCATTACACCTTGACCTGAGCATTGGTGGTTCTCTCCTCTTGGTCATGTGGTTGTTTATCTTCTTCTTTTCTTTTTTTTTTTTTGAAAAAAATTTAATGAACAAAGCAAAAGCCATAGTACAAAATTTGTGGACATATGCGGTCCACACTCAAAAAAAAAAATCCGAGTTTGGGTTTATGTTTTTTGGGCCTGCCGCCCAAATCAGGGCTTATTGCCTTTCCTACTTGTAAATTGAAACTCAGTGGGATGCACGAGTGTTGCAACACAACTACTCATGCTATGAGGATAATATGATTGTCTTTTTTTTTTTTAAGTATTTAATAAATGAATGACTTTTTTGTAAGTAATAAAATTAAATTTGGCATAATATATATGGCACCATTAGGATTTGTGAATCTCATGCCACAGCATGACAGCATAGGATAAGAAGCATTGGTAATGATTTGTTCCCGTTTCATTACTTTATTCCTTATGTTTATTTTGATAATTTCAGAAAATTTTCATGACTAAAATTATTAAGTGAAATAGTAGATGTTGTTTTTCAAGACAGGAAGAAATACGCCAACATTTTGAAGGCCATACATTACACCAAAAGTCATACAATGGGAGTTACATTTAATTTCTAAGAGATAGGAATATGATTTGAACTTTAGGAAGTAGTCTACAGCCATGGGAGAAGTTTCGATCGGTTGATGGCAATTTTGATGGCACGGTATATAGGAAAAACCTCCGCTGAATTTTCCATGAATATTGCACAAAGTATCACCAATGAAAGACCTACTTTTACATTCTCTTTCCTCTTTATCATGATTTCTATTGATACAGTATATATGAAAGCTGAATAAAGAATTTCTCCTTGACCCTTTCCGGTAAAGATGCTCCTCGTGGGTTATCATCAAATAATTTAGTGATATAATTAAATTAGATAAGAAAGCAGACTATATAACCCATTATATAGAGAACCATTTTTTTCCATAAGCAATATACTATATCCAATGGAAAAAATTTATTCAACTTAATTAATCCACCGTCGATAAAAAAAAGGAAAGGTTATAGGCTTCACGCACTACCATATATGGGGGGCTAGCTTAGGGGTGTTGAATCCCTTTATCTCTATTATATAAGTGAATGGGGGAGGCATGGTGTCCCTCTATTAAATGACTATAATACCCTTATTTTTTTGATTTCATCAAATTTGTTTAAATTTTTAAAATAATAATGGGTAATCAATCAATCAAAATATTTGCCATTTTAAAGAACTAAAATTAGAATAACTTAAAAGTTTTAGGTTTAAAAAAAAAAGGAAAGACTAAAAAAAGTTTACAAAAAACAAAGATAACAAATTCATTTGAGAATATCAAAATCTTCCATCAAAAGGAAATTTTTTTATCAAAATAAAAAAATCTGCAATATACTTCCACAACATTATAGTCATGTTAATAAATAATCATTTTAATAGGTTTATATAATTTCAATTTGTGTAAAGTCAATTATATGGAGTGATAATAAGGTCGGATCAAGACAACGTACTACATTTGAAGTTTTACCTATACTATCTATGATAGATAGATAAGAGTTAGAATTGAAAATAGTTCACAACTAAATCAAAATTCAAAAGAAAAGCACATAGCTAGATATGAAGGTAATCTTTGCAATTATGGAGAACATAAATTTAAATCAAATTTGGAATTAAAAAAAAGCAAAAAATAAAAATGAAAAATGATGGGGGATAAAACCAGGGATATATAGAAAAACCCGACACAATTAAATTTTTAGCAAGCAATGATTGATAGGAAACTACGCGGGGACGGGAAAAGTGATACAACATATGTTTGTGTTTACGAGGTAGGCTATTTCTCTGTGCTCTTGATACCATAAGAAATAATTAGGATATGGACTCCAACAAAAATGACATATGATTATACAAATAATGCACGGGGACGGGGAAAAGTGATACAGCGAGATGTTTGTGTTACGAGGTAGGCTATTTCTCTGTGCTCTTGATACCATGAGAAATAATTAGGATATGGACTCCAACAAAAATGACATGGACTATACAAATAATGACATGAATTTGATGTCATTTGTCATTTATTTCATGTCATTTGACTTTCTTTACAAAAGAAGCAGTGGTAATTGGGTTGTTACACCATAGGTTATGGTGTAACAGCTGCACCCAAAAAATTGTGAAATTTGATTTTACAATTATGACCTTAGTCCTCTGTATTAGGAACTAATGAATTAAAGTATAACGGCATAAGATTGAATAATTTAGCATACAGCCTGTGACCATGCTCGGACCTTTTGGATTTATTGTTTCTTTTGATCATATTTATGTGGTTTTTCTTTATGTTTTAAAAATTCTTTTCTATTTATGAAGTTAAATTCAGCACTGTCAATTGAAGTGTCTTACCTCTTGCAAACCTTTAAAAACGTAGAATAATAGATAAACCAACGGTCTATTGCAAGATGAAATGAAATATAGATAGCAATTATAAAAAAAAAAACAAAACAAAAACAGCTATTAACAAAATACTTGTAAATAATATTAGATTTTGATTGCTTTTAGCTTGAGCAGAAGCCAAAAGCAAAACCAAACAGACCCATTACATCGAACGTTACCAGCCGTTGCGGACATCGACCAAATAGTCTCAACATGACTCCAAAGCTTAAACTAAGCTGCTATATATTAAGATCGACCCACGCACAGCAGCCTTTATTCCAATTGTACGTACTAAATATAAAATATATATGTGTATATATATATATATATATGTATATATATATGTATATATGTATATATATATGTATATATGTATATATATATGTATATATGTATATGTATATGTATATATATATATTATATATATATATAGGTGCATAGGTCGAATGTCGATAGCTCTTCAAGATTAGTCGACGTTATACCAAAGTATCCTGACCTGTATTTTGCCATGTTGTCCACTAATGTATTCCGCATCACTTGATCCAAGTACCTCGACTACAAATGTGGCACTACCATTTGCGATTTCATCGTCGGGGCTAGGATCATAATCCCGGTCCCACAAATTTGCCTGAACCGTGAAGCGAGCTGCCGAATTAGACATAAAAATGTCATTGTTCATGGTAATGGGCATCCCAAGGTGCCACCGGTTGAGCATCACTTCGGGACTGTCGTAGAATTTAATCTCGGGGCCCGAATCAACACTAGAAGTTATGGTTCCATACACATCAGCAAAATCTTCATTATCTCCATTGATGAGATCAACAGCCACACGAGCTTTGATCTGGGGAGTCACTTGTCGTTCCAATTGGACACCCGCCATGTTTTCGCTTTGAAATCGCCTTGTTAGTTGTTACCTTCCCAAAAGAAAAATTGCAATGTCATGGAGGAATATATGATTATGAACTACAAAGTCACCACATAATAATTGGGTATCTTAATTCATTTATAATTGCAACATTTTGACTTTTGCGTTTGTCAACACCATTGTTTTTTAGATCGCGGAACGAAGCTCGAGACCACGAGCCAACTAATTCTAAGTAGTGTAACAACCCTATCGCAATAAAAAAGAACAGATGATATGTATATAAATAGTGTAAAATTCATAACATTGCAACTATACAGAACTAAAAAAAGTATAAATTATTATTATAAAAGAAGGAAAAATATATAATTAGACATTCAGCATTTGTAACTAAACTTGCTTGCCTATATGGCTATATCTTATTCTTAAAGAAAAGCCTATATATATATTTGCATTACTGAGATTGATGAGCAAGAAGAACAACGCACTCACCTTAAGTACTTTCGCCGCGGTCCACTTACTCACTTGCAATGCAACCACTTAGCATGGTTAGGTAGCATTATATAGAGGTCATTTATTAGTGGATGAAAAAAATAATGGTAGGGCCAAATTCGGATATAGATTATTGTTTGAGTGGGTCTCCAAGTATCTAATTACGTGGGTATAGGTTCTCCATATTATCCGGAAAGAATATTTTATTTCGAACTGTGCTGCAATTATTGGTGATGGGTTATTGGTGTATAGATGTTCATTACACCTTGACCGGAGGCCGGAGCATTGGTGGTTCTCTCCGATTTACTAGTCTTGTGGTTGTTTTTTTTTATTAAAATTTAATGAACAAAACATAAGCCACAAAAGAAGTACAGAATTTGTAGACGTATGAGGTCCACTCCAAAAATCTTGGTCCTGGATTTAGGTTTTTATCGACCCGGGCCCGGCCTCGGGGGTTGTTTTGAGGGGCAACCGCCCGGGGCCCATACACATAAAGGGCCCAATTTTCCAAGAAGTTTTAAATAAATAGCATTAACAACAACTACATTAAACAAAAAATCATGTTTGGCTTCTTTGGTTTGCACCTGTACTTATTAGTGCACAAGGCAGTGAGCCAGTGATGGCACGAGTTCAAATCCCTTTAGGATACAAAGTTTTTTTTTTACTTTTTACATTTTTGTTTTTCACAGTACTTTTTACACTTTATTTTTATTTGTCCTACATTAGTCTTTGCAATTTCATTTTTTGATACAATCCATTGCTATTTGCTATTTAAATCTTTTTTTTCCTCAACAAACATAACCCACCACTCTCTCTCCTCCAAATAAAATAACCACTTCGCTACCTCGTATCAAATCTACCTTTTTTAACAAAATAACAATTGATGTTTATCCTCTAAAGTTATGTATCTTGATAGGTGTAGTGTTAAAAATAATATTTTTTTTATATAAAAATAGTATACTTACCCTAAAATATACTTCCTCCGTTTTTTTAATTGCCTACTTTGACTTTAATACTATGAATATATATACATGACTTGACTATCTATTTTGATGTATACTTAAGAAAAACATAATGTACTTATTTTGTTGTGTAAGTGTCAAATAAAGTACTACTTAGTGGCGAAAAATCTAGCTCTGCCACCACATGTAAGAGGGCCCAAGCTTTAGTTTCGCCCCGGGCCTATAAAATGTCAGGAACGGCCTTGATTGGACCTGCCTCAAATCAGGCTTATTGTCTTTCTACTTGTACATTTTAGTGGACTACGGGAGTTAGAGCATTTTACAATTCCATAAATCCAAGTACCATAAGCATATCTTATTACCCCTCCAATACCCATGGGCGTATTCTCGTCAATATATGAAGCATCAACATTTAGAAAATAAGGTACAGGTAAGAGTGATACGGTTATGGCGGTAGGGAGGAAATACATTAGTCCACGTGGGGTGGTCTAAGTGGACTCCTTTTTTCAGCTCCCATGCTTGACCTTTGGCTCGGCTAATGATTTTCGCTCTTTCCCTAGGCTCCTGCTCAAATACAAATTTATTACGACTTTTCCATACCTCAAAGCAGAGAAAAGGGAACAACATATTCCATTCAACTCCATGAACAAGCAAGCGTTGTGTTTGCTAATTAAATTTTTCAACAGCCATTCCTTTAAAGTGCATCCCTGAAGAGAGGTTGGTGCAATAGTAGGCCAAAGTTCGGAAGGGGTAATACAAATCCGAAGCACATGGTCACAATTTTCAAATTGGGAGTCACAACACAAACACTGAGAGGAAGGAACGATTTTCCTTATAGATGGCAGCACATTATGACGAAGGCGGTCTTTAACTCTTTAACACATAATGTGCCAAAGGTCCCTATGAGGGACCGAGCATCATGCTTAATGATTGATGGAATGCACTTGTGTGAACGGTTGATAGAAAATCAATTTACGCACGTTTTTTTATAGCATCTTTATCACTTTGTACTCATTTCCACTTCTAAAAGAGGGGATTTTTAATTTGGAATATGGAACAACTTTGACTAATCTAAAAATTTTCTTTAAAAAACAAGCAAGGGATTCTCCACCCGACCATGAGCTATCCACGAACGATATATGGTAGTGGTGGAACTTGGAAATGGAATACATTTTTTTGCAATTGGTTCAATATATAATAGCGTAATGACTGTCTCCGTTTTGATTAACTTTGTGTTTTCTATTTTATAAAAAATTAACTTATCAATGTGATTCTCATCCATAAAAAATTGAAGCCTCGACCCAAACTCATATATTAAAGTCTTAACCACTAAACCAAGTCATATTTATTGTTATCATTTTAAAGTAAAATATTAATAAATGAAAAACGTCATTACGCGGGGCGTAGCCCGGGCTTAAAAACTAGTTAAATAATGATAACTCACATATTAATAGAGCATAGTTTTTTCAGGAATGGGTCAAGAAGAAATTCGACAAATCTAGATATGCATTTATTGAGGTAGCAGGGTGAGAGTATATATATATATAATTAAATTGGTATTATGTATGCAATTATATTTTATAGTATTATATTTTTGATAATTACTCCTACTATTTAAGTGATGGCCAGCTGAAATTTTTCTACGCTAATAGTAATGATTTAATATTAGGTGGAAGTTTCTATTATTATTGGACATATATATTCAAGTTTAGTAATGCGATCGAATGATCATCAAAGATTTGTATTATGTTACAATTTACGACACTATTCTTCGTTTCTTGGATTTGTCTATTTTGAAATTTTAATTTCTTTCAGTTTTGCGATTGAGAAGGACGACGAGATTGTAAGATTAAAATATTAATATATATTCCTAATTTTATCATTTTCTCCGTTTTCGAAAGATTTGAACACTTGTTGGGATACGTAGTTTAAGGTGATAAGTTCCAGTTTCATTATCCAATGTTATTTTATCAAAAAGTAGATATGATAGGAGTTGGTGATGTACTTTTTATTGTAGAAGAAAAATTATTGGGTATCAGTATAGATAAAGTGTGGACCAAAGAGGTGTAAGAAAACCAGTATAATAATATTGGGACCATACTAAATATGGAAGTTTTCAAATTAGTTTGGGACAAACACTGAAGGAAGGCGTTAATCAAACTAAGAAAAATTGTTGGGTATTAGTAGAGATAAAGTGCGGGCCAAAGAGGTGTAAGAAAACCAGTATAATAATATTGGGACCATACCAAATATGAATGTTTTCAAATTAATTTGGGATAAACACTAAAGGAAGGCGTTAATCAAACTATTATGCAACAGACAGAGTCCTTTTAAAAATCATTTCCCTATTAAATACTAGCGAAAAAAAGCACAATCATATTGTCTACAATCTACATAACATGGTTACATGTATCTGAATATCAAGATAATATATATTTACAGAATATATGCATTATGAATGCTATCTAGTTTAACTAGTAAAATATTATGGAAGTGACACCCAAAACCTAACTTAAATCTAGTTTTATAAAATGTTGTGCGAAGTCTCCTAAATCAATTATGATAAGATTTTTTAATAACCATATATTCTACCCTTTATGTTTTTTTATCAAGATTTTCCTTTTTTATTAGAATATTATTAATAAAAGGGTATCTTACTGATTTTTTGCTTTATTGTTTCCTAAAATAAAATATAATTGGAGAACGATATATTCTTTCCAAATAAAATGGACGTTCAATTATCCCCAAGAATTTAATTCTTTAAGACCCACTCAAATAATATTATAATATGAATTTGGTTCTACCATTAAATTTGGCATAAACTATATTGCCTCTATATAATCTTACACAACCATTCTAATTGATTGTATGTGAGCAAAGTGGAGCGCAGAAAACATTATAATTGGTAAGTGCTCTCTTATTGCTCATTTTTGTATTGTAAATAAATTTCTTTGAGAATGAAGAAAGATTCTTTGATGAAACATAATTAAGCATATGCATGTAACGTTGAATAATAGTATATATTCACATGATTAGAAATGCTAGTGTTCGCAATTATATATTTATCGGTATTGAATTCTATTATTGTATAAATTCAATTGAATTAAAGAAATTAATTTTACTATACATAAAAATATTTTTTTAAGGTATTAAGATGAAGGGGGCTCACTTGAGGGGTAAGGGGAATTTCTCAAATGAGTCCCATGAGATTTGATCCCTAGATCTCAGGGATATGAGATGAGAAGCAACGTCACTACTCCACCACTTCAACGTCACTATACATAAAAATATACTCGTCACAAATTTTAAATTATGTACTGACGTTGTAGTTGTTCATGTCTTCATGACCTAATAGCTAGAGAAGAAGCCGATCGATCTCAAAGTGAAAACATGGTGAGTGGCCAATTAAAACGACAAGAAGGTAGCAGTGGAGAGACAAAGCAACGCAGTGCAGAGGTTCAAGCTCGTGTCAATGTTTATCTCATCAATGGAGATAATGAGGATTATGCTACTGTTTATGGAACCATAACTACTAGCGTTGATTCCGGCCCTGAGACTACACTGTACAACAAGTCCAGCAGTCAGGCTGAAAATGTGGCACCTAATATGCCCATTACCCTAAACCACGATGTAAAAATGTCAGGTTGGGCAGATAAGTTTTATGTTCATGCAAAGTTGTATGACTATGATTATCTTAGCCCCGACGATGAAATCGCAAATGGTACTGCGACATTTGTGGTCAGAAGTGGTGGATCATCTGGTGCGGAATACATAACTGGACAAGATGGCAAAATACAGGTTCGGGTAGCATGGTATGATGTAAACCCTTGAACGACTATCGATTCGACCCATCCATATAAATATATAATATCATATTATAAAATCTATAGTATGCTATGCATGCATATATACGTGCATCTATGTACGTAGTACGTACTATTTGAATAAAGGCTGCTTTATTGTGTGTGGGTCTTAATACATAGCAGCTTCGTTTTTAAGTTTTTTTTTTCTTTTTAAATATTTGGAGTCATTTTGTTGAGACTTTATTTAGTCGATGTCAGCCACGCCTAATATTGTTCAATGTAATGGGTCTGTTTGCTTTGCTTCTCCTCAAGCATAAAGCAATTAAAGTCTAATAATATATGTTGTTTACGAATATATATTTTGTTCTTGTTTTTTTTTTTGACATCAAGTGAACTTGCGAAAACAAAACACAACAACCTAAAATAAAAACTGAAACAAAATAAAAGGAATCAATATGAATCCATACGATTCCTTCTACACCAGCGAGCTATGTGATGAGCCGAATCCACGTGTGTACGCGAGACCTTGACCACTTGGCATGACGTAAGCTATTTTGCTAGATTACGAATCTGAATAATGGTCCAGTTGATACTAACATCCATAGGTGTCTTCGATCTCAACAGTTGCACGGGTACCTGTGAATTCGTTAAGACCTTTATCTGCATATGGCGTTGATTCCTAGCCCATGAGACATCGCTTAGGCAAGCCATGGCTTCCATGAAAATGGCAGAAGGCGCATAACAAAAACAACCTTGTTGGACTTGATTACCCGAGGTATTCATACTAGCCACCCATGTTAGTAGCTTTATCCCATGATCCATCTATTTGGATTGTTATTGATGGAGCATTACAAACCTGAATGCCAATATTCGCAACATGAAACCCGGGAGGAGTGGAGGGATCCAAGGGGTTCCGAGTTGGATCACGTTGCTGTTGAGAAAAAGTGGAATGTTGACGAGCACTATCCTGGAGCTGGAAAGAAAGAGACGGTATTGCTGGACTATGATTTTGGAAAACTTGTTCATTACGCGACTTCCAAGTGGCCCATAGGGTTTCCACAAATTTAGGTAGACGTGAGCCATTACTACCATCTTCTTGGTTGAAGTGTAAAATCCAGTAACTAAGCCAATCTCTGAAATTATCATATGCCACATTGTTGGAATTTACTCCTAGTTTGCTTTGCTCCCAGGCTTCCAGAGCTAACGCACAACTTCGGAAAAAGATGTTGTACATCGTTTGTGTCATACAAACATATAGGGCAATCACTACAAAGACTAATGGCCCGCTTGTATAGGTTGTATTTGGTCGCTAATCCATTGTGCCAAAGTTTCCATAGGAAAAGCTTCCATTTAGGCATGATGTTCGATCTCCAAAGGATGCGAAAAAACTTCGTATGTAAGGTAGATGTCATGCTACATATTTCATTTTGTTGTTGGAGTAGTATTCCATACCCAGATTTGGTAGAATACTCCTCAGATTTAGTAAATGGCCAATATTGTACATCTCGCACATTTAGGGAAGTATGCAACTCAATACCTTTAATTTGACGTGCGCTAGCTGGTTCAAAGAGCTTGCTAATTTTGCGAATGTCCCACCCTTGGTGATTTGGAAGAATTAACTGAGCCACCTTAAGATTTGTTGCTTCAACCAAGGGAATATCATCACGAAAAAGAGGATGACTATCATTCCTCCATTTATGAGTAGTAACTCTAAGGCTAAGACCATCTCCCACCTTCCAATGACAATGCTCATGAAGCAATTTGTCAGCTAGAACAATACCCTTGCGACCCCAAGAATGTTGACGATTGCTGCGCAAGTGTGGATGACAAGGAAGCCGCGAACTATGATAAATCTTTGAGAGTAATAATTGCGGATCATGTTTGATGCGCCAGGCTTTTTTCATAAGTAAAGCAGTACTCCCTCCGTCCCAGAATACTCTTTACACTTTTCTTTTTCATGTGTCCCAGAATACTCTTTACACTTCTATTTATGGATATGACCCACTATTATTTTAATCCTTCTGCCTTTTAAACATTAGCCCACACTCTCTCTCATCCAAATAAAATAATATCAATCCTATATATTACTTACCAACTCTAACCATGGCCCACATTCTCTCTCCTTAAAATACAATAATACTACTTTTACTAACTACTAACTCCTATCACATCTACTTTTCAATTAAATAACAATTGATAACCAACCAACAACTTATCATCTAAAACTACGTGCCTTGATAAGTGTCAAGAGTATTTTGGGACGGAGGGAGTATTTAAAACACCAACATTACGAATGCCCAAACCCCCTAAACCTCGCGGGCGATGAATGATTTCCCGCTTTTTCCAGGTGAATGCCTTTACCCTGGTTATCTTTCCAGAAAAACATAGCCAGCATGCTATCAATTTTTTTGACAATTGTTGTTGGAATTCTGAACACTGAGAGTTGATACATAATAGCACCAATAAGAATAGAGTTGATAATAATGATTTTGGCTGGTTGTGAGATGTTGATGTGATTCCAGCAAGCTAGCCTCATAGCGATCTTATCTAGCATTGGAATGAAATGGCGCACTTTAGAATCCTGGATATCAATTGGGACCCCGAGATAAGTGCCAAGAGAAGAGTGCGACTCCATTCTCAAAAGTGATTTGTACTCTCGTTGTTGCTCTACTAGAATGTTCTGGACTGAACTTGACAAATGATTTTTATAGATTGAGAATTTGCCCCGAAATATCACAAAACCTGTTAATTACAGTAGAAACTGCCTGACAAGAATTTGTGGAAACTTTGAAGAAAAACATTGAATCATCAGCAAAGAACAGGTGAGAGATAGATGGCCTTTGATTTCAATGCATATTCCTTGAAACTGGTGAATATCTGTAGCTAGTGTTATCATTAGGGACAAGATATCCATACAGAATAAGAACAGGTAGGGCGACAGCGGATCACCTTGGAGAAGTCCACAGGTAGGCAAAAAGGTAGGAGTAGCAGCTCCATTAATAAGAATCTTGTATGAGACTGTTGATATGTATTCATGTATCAACCGAACCCAGTGTGCTGGAAATCCATAAGTTGTAAGAACTTTCAATAAAAACAACCAATTGACCCTATCATATGCTTTGTTCAAATCCAATTTGAGAGCCGCCAAATATTTCATACCCCGCGCTGTTTGTTTATAAAATGAGTAATCTCATGCGAGATTAGAATATTGTCCGCCATATGTCGTCCCGAGACAAAGGCATTTTGGAAATCAACAATTAGTGTAGGAAGAAACTGCTTCATCCTATTAACCATGCATTTTGCAATACATTAATATAAAACATTGCAAAGACTAATGGGGCGGAGATGGTTCACCTCTTCTGGAGGAGTCACTTTTGGGATAAGAACTAGTAACGTGCGATTCCATTCCTTGAGTAAATGACCAGTAGTGAAGAAACGTTTCACCGCTTCGGTAATACAATTACCAACAATCGACCAATAAATTTTTAAAAATTCCACATTATAACCATCAAGCCCCGGAGATTTGTCGTCAGCGATAGAAAAAAGAGCTTCTTTAATTTTCCTGAGGAGAGAAAGGTTGAAGCAATGAATTGCACTCATGATCAGAAAGTGAGGGAAGATGAAGTTCTTTCAGAACAAGGTCTATAGCCTCGGCAGAATGCTCAGTATGCTCAGAAGAAACCACAACCGAGCCATTAGAAGTTATGATACTTCGAAAATGATCATGAATGAGACCCTCTAACTCGTGTTGTTGGCTCACCCACATTCCAGCATCATTCTTCAACATGTGAAGATAATTTCGTTGTTGTTTTTGACGAAGGCGGCGAAAAAGGAGTTTAGATGGGAGATCCCCTACTTGGAGTAGAGTAGATTTCATCCTTTGACGCGATTAAGTAAAAGCCAACGAAGCCTCATTGAGTAATAAGTGATGTTGTCGCATATAATTCGTACCTTGCGCACAATCCGTAAATTGATTTCCATGAAATTGCAATTGCTCAAAAATATGCTTCCAATTCACACCCCAAAATAGTTTTTTATCAAGGCACCAGGACTTTAAACGATTTCGAAGCAAAACCAATCGACGAGCTAGAATATATGCTGGGGAACCAACAATATGAATTCACCAAATTTCATAAACCATAAGTTTTACCTCGTCATGATGCAGACTCCAATTCTCGATTTGATATGGACGTCTTGCAATACGATTAGCTATTGTTGATTGTAATAAAATCGGACCATGATCTGAGTGAATGATAGGAAAGTTGCGGATGTGAGTTTGCGGATATTCATTCATCCAATCGATTGAAGCGTAACCACGATCCAACCGTTCCATAATTAAAGCATCATCCTCTCTGTTATTTGTCCACGTGAAGCGAGGTCCCGAAAAAGGAATATCTTGAAATTGTAGATTTAATTTCCAGTTTACAATATCTTCCCATCCACGAATAAAGGCATTGCCCCTATCTTATCAGAATATTGATCTAGTTAATTGATATCACCTATAATCAGGTATTTGTTGTAAGAGCGAAGAAGTTGATGGAATATATAATTTGTTAGTAGCTGTTTTTGTTTTGTTTTGTTTTGTTGCAATCTATCTCGATTCTACTTCCTCTTTCGTTACTTTATTTATTACTTCTACTTACTTTAAGAGCTTTGCAAGAGGTAAGACACCTTAATTGAGAGAATTGAGTGTTACTTAGCTTCCTTCGTCATTTTATTATCATCATATATAGTGTTTCACGTATCTCAATGCACAATTTTGAACATTAATGTCACTAATTATATATAAGTAAAAACTTTATATATATATATATATATATATATATATATATATATATATATATATATATATATATATATATATATATATATCTAGATATAATCTCTTGCAATGCACAGTTGTGTATCAATATTATTATGTATAATAAATTTTTTACTTCCTCTATATAAAAAATAGATGCAGGACTTTGACCATTAATAACTTTAATTGTGTATTAGTAAGAATTATAAGAAGTTAATATTATGAAAATGTACATTAAAACGAATCCAACAACATATCATATAGGCCCTGTTCTTTTGAACTTATTTTCAGTTAATTTCAATTCAGTTAATTTAATTTCAGTTCATTTCAGTTCAGTTAATTTAATTTCAGTTCAGTTAATTTAATTTCAGTTAATTTAATTTAATTTCAGTTCAGTTAATTTAATTTCAGTTCAGTTCAGTTAATTTCAGTTTAGTTCAATCTTATCTAACGTTTTAACTATTATTTTTTATTTATTATGATTATTATTATTATTATTTTATTATTATTTATGATAATAATTATTATTATTATTTGATATTTATTATGATTATGATTATTATTATTATTATTATTATTATTATTATTATTATTATTATTATTTATGATAATATTATTTATTATGATTATTTTTATTATTATTATTTATTATTTATTATTTATTATTATTATTATTATTTTTATCATTATTATTATTGTTTATTATTACTTTTACTATTATTTTTTATTATTATTTATTATTATAATTATTTTTATTATTTATTATTTATTATTATTATTATTATTTATTATGATTATTTTTATATTTATATTATTATTATTATTTATTATTTATTATTATTATTTATTATTATTATTTTTATATTTATATTTATTATTATTTATTATTTATTATTATTATTTATTATTATTATTCTTTATTATTATTATATTATTATTTATTTTTATTATTATTATTATTATTATTTATTATTATTATTATGATTATGATTATTTATTTATTATTATTTTTTTTATTATGTATTATTATTTATTATTATTATTATTATTACTATTTATTATTATTATTATTATTTATTATTTATTTATTATTTATTATTATTATTGTTTTTATAATAATAATAATAAATAAAAATAATAATAATAATAATAATAATAATAATAATAATAATAACAAAAATAATAATAATAATAATAATAATAATAAGTATTGATAATATTATGTTAATACTTATTGATTATTATCGATAATTATTATTTTAGAAAATTAAATATACAATTCATTTCAGTTTCTCTCATTTCAGTTAATTTAATTTAATTTCAGTTCAGTTAATTTAATTTCAGTTCAGTTCAGTTAATTTCAGTTAATTTAATTTAATTTAATTTAATTTCAGTCAAAGTAAGTTCAAAAGAACCGGGCCTTAATTCTGAATGGAGGATATATAGTTAACTTCTATTAACTTGGTTAGACTCTTATACTTTGAACAAGTAGGGAGAAAAATTCCCCTAAAAAAAGAAGAAGAAAGTGAGGGAGGGAGAAAGATTAATATAGGAATCAAAAGTAAGATCAACATTAAAAAAAAAAAACATAAAAACTCACCAAAATGACTGAACATGTGTGTTACTTTATAGAAGCCTTAAACCATAATCAAAATTTGACATGGATTTTATTGTATATTACTGAAGTAACTTACTGAAAGCCTGAAGGCAAGATGAAATAAAGTCATTACATACGGTGTTACACATAAATGTGCACATGTATTTATGCAATACAATATAAATAGTTATTTAGCCAATCGTAGGAGGACGAACCACGCTTTCCTTACTATCAACCACTGCTCGAGCTCCATCAAACTTAAACTCCTTTGTAGCCCGACGATCAGGTAAAGCAATAGCGCGCACATTAGGATAATTCTTCTCTATGATTTCAGCTGCTTCCTTCCACGGATTATTCCCTATAAAAATAACGCAATTACATTTCTTTTGACAGATACATGTATTCTAGCCCGGCCGGCCGACCCTATCTCCGAGCCCTGACCGAGGCCCAAAGAAAAGGCGACCCCTGGCCCTCCCCATGCCCCCGTGTTGGGGATGTGACAAACCCCTCCCTTGGGGGTTGTGAGCTGAGTTAATGAACAGCTCAATTATGGAGATTGATACATCTATCCACTAGATCGATAAGCTACCAATTAGAAATAAAAGATTTAAAATTATAACACTATTGTGTTAGATTCCAATTTATTAATATATATATGTAATGAATAGATTATCCACTAGGTGGACAAACTTTTTTACTTCATATATAGCTAATTCTCAAATAATGGAACTATAGCTACTTGTACAACAAAACTGCATAATATTGAAAAGGACTTAAAATGATCTTGTAAATTAGATTTAAATATAAACCAAACTGAAAAGCTGTATATTAATTACCTTGGGATGATGACATCTTTCTCTGAATTTTCTTTTAAATATATTCTTCTTCTTACTTAATAATCAAATAATCCCCTTTGAGTAGTTCTGAGTTTAAGACAATTAGACAGTGTATGTATAGTTGATAAAAGGCATATAATGCAGAAGTTATGTGCAATAATATAATGTTGATCTGATGCCTTAGCTGCAATTGTCAAACTTCGAATTAGAATATTTTTTTGTGGTCGGCTATAATATGCTAATACCTTTGCATACAAAAGACTAGTTCTTCTGCGCGCGATGCGTGCATTGAATTATTTTGGCAATTATTATTAAAATTCATTTAAATGTAATTTTAAAGGATGTAATTTACAATCATCATTAGTTCTAATTAAATATCACGTGGTGTAAATATAAAATATAAAAATTACTTGATGAATAAGTTGTTTTCTTGGTATTTTTATTACTTGTTATTGGATGTTGGTATTGTTATTGCATTTCAAAAGTTTAGGTAAAATTAAATTTTTATGTCTTTGATTTTGTAATTAATTTGAAAACTGCTTTAGTTATGTTAATTTGTTCTTCAATCATAAACTTTTTCTTTCACTACACATATTTTTATGAAAGTTTATTTTAGCTACTTTGAACTTTCTTTGATATACATATTTTAAATTAGGAAGGGTTATGATTGAGGAAAATCTTGAAATCTCAATAGGTAATATTTTTTATTGAATGAAGGGTTAAAAAGTCTTTTCAAAGGGGGACACCATAGCTCCCCCCTTGACTTATATAATAGAGATAATAATATATGCTTGTACCAGTGTATCACATTGCCAAAAGAACAAAAAAAAAAAAAAGAAACAGAGATGTTGCAAAAATTGATTTTTTTTGGAAGGAAGGAGCAAGATTTAATTAGCTAAGAGCTTGAACTAATTTGAAAAAACTTGGATGAACCGGGTTTTACAATAATCTATTATGCACCGAAAACCATATGTATAGTCAATTTTCATTTAATATAGTCAGCTTTCGTTTGTATAATTATTATCACCTTTTATATAGCAGTTTTTGTATGATATAGTTTGTCTTTATGATAGTCAATTTTCGTATAATATAGTCAGTTTTTTTCTAATATAGTACTAAGTTTTTGTGTGGTAAATAAGTCAGTTTAGGTGCACAAAAAATTATTGTGAACCCGGTCCACCCAAGATGTTTTGATATTAATTTGTACACATCATTTGTCACGGGGTGGTTATCAATTATCATGATTTTATTTTTATTTATATATTTGTTATGCAGAGATGTTTATATTAATGTGATTACTTGAGGTTGATGTTTGGAATTCATATCAGAAAACAAAGGCCTTTTCATCTATCATTTTGTATTCGAAGATACCAAGATAATGTTAGATGCTAATCAATATCATAATCATGCGGTCATGCGGATCTTTTTTTATAAAATATAATAATGCAGATCTTATCTTTTGAATGAATTATTTTTTTTTTTTTTTTTTTTTTTTGAAAGGATTTGAATGAATTATTTTGACCACAACTTGTAGGAAAAAAAAAAAGATAGTAACGCGGCTAGTTAATCAGTATCATATGAGTACTGTAGTATATGCCTCCATTAATCAATGTAGTCAATTCAATTGATTACATGTCAATCAATCGCTGTACAATGAGTTTGGTTGATTCGCATTAAGCGGAGCTAGGTGGGGAAAAAAAACTTAAAGAGGGTTTTAAGAAGCAGCAAAAATTCTTATATATGCAATGCATGACATTATTAGTTGATGTTGCAATTCATATTATTTTCAATAATAAGTGGGATTACTGATAATACATATGAAATTGTTCATGAGCCTTTCTAAGGTCGTAATGTGATTAATGTTAGAGCATTTATGTGCAATTGACAAATATAAATGGTAATTATTCATAATATCGCATCATTATTAAAAAAAAGTTAATTTCGAAAAGATAAAGCTAACATTAATAATCATCAGAAAAAGTTGTATTATTACGTGGGCGTGGATATGAAAAACCCAACCCAGGTGGTGTTGATGTTCAGTGCACCTTGACTGAGCTCCACTTCTTGACAAGGCCTATAGATGACTATAAAATTTTATTGATGTGGAAAAATGTTAGCGCACACTTTTCGTCGAATTGATCATCATTTAGATCCCTATCTCAATCAGGTTATTGCCTTGTCAGGGGGATTATTAAACTACTAAGGCGAGCACATATTATGAGACGGAGGGAGTAACTACTAAAGCAAGCACATATTATGATTATGATTGTTCATAGAATTAGATGGTTGACAAAAAAACACTCTGGAAAAGAAGAAATTAAAGTTTCGACGCTTAACTATTTTATCGGATTTTGTTGTTGTTTTTCTTAATCTTTTTCCTCTATTTTCTTATTTTCCTTATGACCATTGTACTAAATTTGTTCAAAGATATGGCAAGTTGGCAACTCACTCCGTATCACCTGTTCTCTTAACAAATATGGAGAACATATATTATGAATATGGAAAAGTGAGATCATCATAAACACACACAACAAAATCACTTTATTTTACATATTATAATTATTTCAGTACATATTAATTAGCTTATCATACATATAATTGAATTACATAGTTGAAAGTACGTGTGAAAATAAAATAACGGTACATAAAGTAAAAACATTAGATACTATAGTTGCAACATTAATGATTAACCAATCATAGGAGGACGAACGACGAGTCCCTCACAATCAACCCAAACCCAAACTCGGTCGCATCTAAAGTCTAGAATTACTGGAGTTCCATCTGGTAAAACAGTGGCTTGAGTAACATTGGGATTCTCTCTTAGTATAATTTCAGCAGCCACCTTCCCATTTTCTCCAACTAGTTCTGGCCACACATTCTTCCCTATAAAACAATAGAATATAAGTACATTTCATTGTATTGATGTTGAATTGTTCATTATGTTACACGTTATATAGTAGGAGTTGTGAAGATACAATTATATAAGAGAACAACGTTTAAAATCATCAAAAAAGCTAATTAAGCTGGATTATATTAATTACCTGGGCATTCTGATGACATCTTTCTCTGATAATTTCTCTTCTTTCTTCTTCTTTATGATAGTATGCGAGTGCACTTAAGTTCTTGGGTTAAAGGCAGTATTTATACTAGATTAACGCACATAATGTCAAAGTTGCGTCGAGTACTAAATAAAATAAATGGTATGCTGAACATTTATTAGCTGCCATCGTAATACTTTGACTTTTTTTTCCTTTTGTATGCGGGACCATAGACGACTTAGGTATGGTTTTGAGCTATTTTTAAAATTTTAGCAGCCAGCTAATTGAAATATTTAAAGTACTTAAATAATTATTTGGTAAATACTTTAGATATTCTCTATGACTCAGATTCATTACACAAGTCTTTTGTGATCTCTATCTTATTTAATGAGGGATGTGCCGGACGGCGAGCGTTAAATTTAAGATGTGTATATTAACCGATAATTGATATACTTCCTCCGTTCTGAAATAAGTGAAACACTTCTCTCTTTTATGTGGGAGCTTTTTGAGGGAGGTGTTTCATTTATTTCACAACGAAGGAAGTATGAAACTTCGAGTAGCTCATGATCAATTCGAAGAACAGGAGAGATTTTCGTTTGTATTTCTCTTTTCTATCTTATTGCTCTATCCCAAAAAAATGTTTTGGAAATTCAAACTCTTTAAATTACGAAGTAGTTCTACCAAATAATTCATGTTGCCTCTGTCAAACATTAACTTATCAGGTTTTAATTATATCAGCTAGTGTCTTTTCAATTTGAGTTAACTTATACTCCGTCCGTTTTTTTAGATGTAACATTGGACTTTTCACATTTGCCGAGATACAACTTTGACAGATAATATCTCTAATTGTATAAAAGAAAAAATTACTCTCTCGTCCCATAATATAGTGCTCACATCTCATTTTTCACGCGAATTAAGGAAAATGGAATGAGTAGTAGGATTTTCAAGAAAATGGATTTAATGAAGTGCTTTTTTGATACTTTTGTATTGAAACTACTTTTTCCTTTAAACAAAATCAAAAGGCAATAAATGTTTCTTGGAATGGTGTAAACCAATAAATGGGGTTACATGTTTCGAGAGAAAAGTAGGGGTATTTTAGAAAGTTTGTGTAGAAATTAAGGATAATTTATTGCAAACAAATTGATAAAAAATAAAATAGGCACAACATGTTGGGACACCAAAAAAGAAATGTGAGCACTATATTATGGGACGGAAGGAGTATAAAAAGTATATATTTGAAAAGTGTATACCGTGACGAATCAAATAAGATCCTACATGACGATATTTCTTCTTATATATAAATAACAATTAGTGGTCAAAGTGTATTGGATGAATAGTGCCCATACTCAACATGTTACATAAAAAAACGAAGGGAGTATTTTTTAAAAGTATTGGTAAACATAGCCTTAGACTATAACTCCATCATACAAAGAGTAAAAGTCTTCTTTCAAGATAAATAAATTTGTGACAAGTTTTGGAATAATTTCAGAAGCTACACGAAGAACTTTAAAAGTCAAACTTAGACCAAAAGAACACCCTTACTTGTTAAACAATCGTCATCACCAACTTGGATAATGTAGCCACGCCATAGTCCCCGCTTCTCAAGGAAAATAAAGAAGTACTTTATGGAAGCTTGAATTCTAATAGTGCACGTTAAGTGGTGCTTATTATTATTATTATTATTATTATTATTATTATTATTATTCGATTACTCGTAGTCGTAGTACGACAGTACGTAGTTGTTTCCAATTTATAAAATAAAGATGCTCGCTTTCACGTGGTATAAAAAGAGAATAATTCGTTGAATCTTACTCCTTCCGTTTCATTTTAATTTACTCACTTCACTTTAGGGGTGAACCAAGGAGAAAGTATAAAAGTATGAGAGAGAAATTGAAAAGTGAGAGAAATAAATTAAAAGATTGGTTAAAATATTAAAAAAGTAGATGACATGGGTGGAAAAAGAGGAGAAAGTAGATGTGACATGTTACTAAAAAAAAAAAAGCAACAGTGTGTAGATTAAAAAGCATCAAAAAGGAAAGTGTGTAGATTAAAAAGAAACAGGGGGAGGGAGTATTTCTTAGGCATTAAAACTTCTCTTTGGAGAGATGGAGTGAAAATGGCTTTGATTTTTTCTTAAGAAAGAAGAAAAAATTTATAGATACTATAGATTTTTGTAAATTTTCTTTGTCTAAACTAATAATTACATTTATCACCTCCTTTTTGTTTTGTCTCTGCCTCATATAAAAGTTGTCAACTTTAAATGGCAACTTGACATTTTCATTAAAAATACAATGAGTAGGAATATGGGGATAACCTTATTTACTAGATTCGTGGTTTTATCTAGGCCAAAACCATTAGACAAAATAGAACACCTTGCTCATGGACTTACCTTACAACCAATGGAGATGGTAAGGAGAAGTCCGGCTACAAAACCTTAGTTTCGAGCCAAGAACAAGCTTGGGTTCATTGATGAAGACCATGATACATGGTCGTGATTACTGTCAAACAACGTTCGAGCCAAGAACAAACTTGGGTTCATTGGCGACGAACAAATTAATAGGCCATCATCAATTATGTGCTTGTTGTGTGGAGTACGTAATACCCTTGTGATCGCTCTATGGTTGCGTTTCTAGATAATTTTGTACTTATCCAAATTATATATGTATCTAAAAACCAAGGTAAAAACATGTCATGTTGCCACATGTATTCTCCCTTGCCCAACACAATCAAATGAGACATATTAAACAATAAAAATATATGTTTTAAGACTCAAACCCATAACCTCTCATTTGAGATACAAATACGCCGACCAACTACCGTAAAATCTCATATTGGTCTTTGTGGGAAAAAAACTATTTAAAATATGTGGTGCAATTCAAAAAGTTTTTTAGAAGTCGTTCAAGAAGGGTGGCAAAGGTCAAGTTATTGGTACAAAAATGTTTTGATTGTTAGAAAACTGAAATTTTTGAAGAGTGATCTCAAACAGGTTGAATAAGGAGGAATTTGGTGATGTTTCTATTCAAAATAGTGTTACTTATCGAAAATGATTGAGACCCGGAATCGCATGCATCTTAATCCCGCCGATTTAGAGCTCGAAAAGAGGAATTAGCAACTAGACAAGAAGTATCTTAGCTTTCTTTCCCAAAAAGCTAAGATTAAGTGGATTGAGGAGGGTGATGAAAACTCTAGAGCCTTTCATCGTAGTATAAAGCCGAGAAGAATTCAAAATAGAATAAATGCCATCAAGAATTCTCGGGGTGACTGGATGGAAACTTCACACAAGAGTGTGAAGCCTTCATTAATTTTTACCAAGGTCTTCCGGGGAGTAGTAGTGGTACAAGACCAGTTGATTCAAGAATTGTGGCTCAAGGGAAAGTTTTAAGTGCTGATCAACAGCAACTTCTGAATTTGCAATTTGATGCCAGGGAAACAAAGCAAGCTATTTTCTCAATTCCTAATGAAAAGTCGCCAGGAATTGATGGTTACTCCAAAGATGTTTTTTAAGAAGAGTTGGGATATTATTGGGGGAGATGTGACAATTGCTATCCAAGTTTTCTTTAGTAATGGTGCATTACTAAAGGAAATAAATGTCACAGCAATTACTTTGATTCCCAAAATCAAATCTCCAGCAGGGGTTGGTGACTACAGGTCTATTGCATGTTGTTCTGTGATTTATAAAGCCATCACGAAGCTCATCTGTTCAAGGCTCAACCAAGTTTTACCAGATTTGATCTCCCTTACTCAAGGGGCCTTCATTACAGGAAGAAGCATTATGAGCATATCTTACTCTGTCAAGACCTTGTCAAACGTTTCAACAGAAGAAGCAATCAAGAAAGTGGGGTCATGATGAAGATAGACTTGAGGAAGGCATATGATTCAGTGGAATGGGTGTTTATTGAAGATCTACTTAAAGCTCTGCAATTTCCAGTTCACTTTATTAAATGTGTCATGAGCTGCATTACAACTCCTAGGTTTACTTTGTTAATAAATGGCAACACTGAAGGTTACTTTCCGGCAAAAAAGGGATTGAGACAGGGTGACCCCATGTCTCCCTTACGTTTTGTGATATGCATGCATTACCTCACCAGAATCATGCATTACATTGGTACAGTTCAAGAGTTCAAGTTTATGAAAGGTTGTGCCTCTCTCAGCTTGAATCACCTTTGCTTTGCTGATGACTTAATGTTGTTTTGCAAAGGTGATGTCAAATCTGCTTATATGCTTCTCCAAGGCTTATTGTTATTCTCTGAAACATCGGGTTTACAAGCAAATAAAGGAAAAATCAGCTTTAGATAATGATGCAAACAGAATTATGCAGTTTTCTGGGTTTACTAAAGAGCAACTTCCATTTAGATATTTGGGAGTCTCTATTAGTAATAAGAAGATTACAGCAGCAGACTGTGGCCCTGTTCTTTTGAACTTATTTTGGCTGAACTGAACTGGACTTATTTTATTTTTCTCGAACCGAACTTATTTTTGTTGAACCGAACTTATTTTTACTTATTTTTGCTTAACTGAACTTATTTTTGCTGAACTTAACTTATTTTTGCTAAATAATAATAATAAATAATAAATAATAAATAATAAATAATAAATAATAAATAATAAATAATAGATAATAAATAATAAATAATAAATAATAAATAAAAAATAAAAAATAATAAATAAAAAATAATAAATAAAAAATAATAAATAAAAAATAATAAATAAAAAATAATAATAATATAATAATAATTAATAATAAAAAATAATAAAAAATAATAATAATAAATAATAACAATAATAATAAATAAATAATAATAATAAAAAATAAATAATAATAATAAAAAATAAATAATAATAATAAATAATATTATAATAATAAATAATATTAATATCAAATAATAAATAATAATAATAAATAATATAATAATAATAAATAATATTAATAATAAATAATAGATAATAATAATAATAAATAATAATAATAATAAATAATAATAATAATAATAATAATAATAAATAATAAATAATAAATAATAAATAATAAATAATAAATAATAAATAATAAATAATAAATAATAAATAATAAATTATAATAATAAATAATAATATAATAATAAATAATAAATAATAAATTATAATAATAAATTATAATAAATAATAATAAATAATAACAATAATAATAATAATAATAATAATAATAATAATAATAATAATAAGAATAATAAATAATAAATAATATATATTAAATATTAAATAATAAATAATATATAATCTATAATATATATAATAAATAATAAATAATAATAATTATAATTATAATAAATAATAAATAATAATAGATAATAAATAATAATAGATAATAAATAATAAATAATAAATAATTAATAAAAAATAATAAATAATAATTACAAAATAATAAATAATAAAAATAAAAAAATAAAAAAATTTACAATTTCATCGTTATTATAATTATAATATTAATAATAATAACAATATTAATAGTAATATTGAAAACATAAATAATAATTACAACATTAATAGTAATACTGAACTTATTTTTGCTGAACTGAACTTATTTTTGCTGAACTAAACTTATTATACTTATTTTTGCTGAAAATAAGTCCAAAAGAACAGGGCCTGTGAGATGTTGGTGGAGAAAATGGTGATGAAAATCAGATCTTGGAGTACCGAAATCATGTCGTTTGCAGGAAGGGCTCAGCTCATTAATTCTGTGTTGATGAGTGTTCATAGCTATTGGGCACATATATTTGTTTTACCTGCTTCTGTGATCAGAGACATTAACAATATTTGCGGACATTACCTCGGGTGGGCAGCCGGTGGTGTAAAAAGTGGTTACATGAAATGGGATCGGGTGTGCTCACCCAAAAAGAAGGGGGGTCTTGATTTCGGAAACATCACAAGGTGGAATCTGGCTGCTGTAGGCAAACTTATCTGGAATATTGGGATCAAAAAAGATGATCTTTGGATAAAATGGATTCATTCCATCTACATCAAAGACCAAAACTGGTGGAGTTACAATGCTCCACAAAATGCCAGCTGGATTGTGAAGCAGTTGTGTAAAGTTAAAAATAGTTTGAATATGCTTAATATGCAATCTTGGGACCAGAACAAAGAATATTCAATCAGCACTGTGTATGATATGCTCACTGCAGAGGGTGAAGATGTTAACTGGATCCATGGTGTGTGGCATAGAATGGCCATCCCAAAGCACCGGATTATCACTTGGTTGGGCATACAGAATAGGTTGCAAACAAAAGAGAAATTATATAGCTATGGTGTCAGCCTTGATAGTGAGTGTTGTATCTGTGGTAATGCTACTGAATCTCACACTCACCTATTTTTTGATTGCACTTACAGCAAAAGAGTTCTGGCCTTAATGCTTGAGTGGATTGGTGTGAATAATAGACATAGAACAATTGCTCAGTGGATCATGTGGATCAGACGCACTTACAAAGGCTCTAAGACTAGGAAAGGAGTTTTAGTGGCTGTTATACAATCTGTGGTTTACCAGATATGGATGGTAAGAAATGAGGCATACTGGCAACATCAAGTTGCAAACATACATCAGACTGTAAATAGTATAAAGTACAATGTAAAGCATAAAATTTCTTTCTGTCTTCCTAAGAAGTGTAGTGTAACTGATAGAATATGGGTAAATTCTTTGTAAAGGGTAGGCTGCTGGCCTATTGGGTTTCTGTCCTAGTTTAGTCTAGGATGTATTGTGTGCAATTTTTTTGGATGATATAAATTGATTTACTTACCAAAAAAAAAAAAAGATAAGATAATATTTTTAATTTTAAATCAATTGAATATATATGTATATATTAATACTCATTGAACTAATGCTAATAATAGCATGTCCTATCTTTCAGTACTCTTATTTGAAAAGAAAATCTCTTCAAATTTCATAACTCGTAATTAACAATACTACAACATTTAGTTGCATCGATTATATTTTTACACATTAACCTAAATTTTAAAAACAAGATTGTATCATATTGCTTGGAAGTAATTATATATTTATATATATGTACTCTCTTGAAGTCGAGGGTTATATTGATGAATAATTCATATTATAATTTATTATGTAGAAAATTTAAAAGGAACTGAAAGATCATTTCCTATGCACAATCCAATCCAACTCTTTTTTCCCACTTCTCTCAAGTGTTTGATTTAATACTTCACATTCACATTGGTAAATTATTCGGGGCATCGCCAATTGTACACTTCCTAAAAATAGCAAGGTCCCGCAACTTTTGTATTATTTCTCTGTTTAAGGGCTACCCAAGCAATAATAAAGAAAGAACTCTCTTACTTAACCCTCAAAAACTTAAGTTCTCACAACCCACTAACTACATTAAGGGGGTGTTCAGACATAGCATTTGATGTAGCTAAGAGTGTTTGGACTAAGGATCAACAACTAGTTTTATTGAAAAACGAATGTAAAGATAAGATAGTGAGATCGAAATACTATTGAAACAAAACAATTGCAATACATAAATTGTGTACTAACAAACAAGATCTTAATATAGTATTATCGTTTGAATAACATGGATATATTAATTTGCATTATATAATACATCTTTATGTGCTAAACTATGTTATATATTTAATATATAATCATATAAATTAACCAACTTTGGGAGGAAAGTAGTCAAAGTACACGACTCCATTTGTATCTACCAAAACCCCATCTAAAATCTGTTGTGACTCTCTCTTTTGGTACAACAATGGCGTCCACAGTGATTCTCTTTTTTTTTTTTTTTTTTTTGGTTTTTCTACATTATACCCCCGTGTTTCTTCAATTTCTACGTTGTACCGTAAGGCCATTGTGCATTAAAAAAGGTAAGTTTGAGGGTACCATAAGAAATTTTTAAAAGGTTGGGGTACAATATAGAGATTGAAAAAACACAAGGGTATAACGTAGAAAAACCCTTTTTTTTTTTCATTTTTGCTGCTTCCTTTCCGTTTTCTCCAGCTAATTCTGGCCACTTGTTCTTTCTTGCAATAATAATGAACAATATATATTGGAAAATTCAATTAAATTAGTCATGGGAAACGAATAATTATTCAGAACAAAGCTGTATCATTACATGCATGGGCATTGATCTTCTGATGACATCTTTGATCTTTCCTTCTTATATCTTTCTTCTTTTTTCTTTTGCCTTCTGGGATGATTTAAGCCATGAATTCAAGGTAACCTCTTTATACTACTCCCTCCGTCCCATAATATAGTGTTCACTTCTCATTTTTCACTGGAATTAAGGAAAATGGAATGAATAGTAGGATTTCCAAAAAAAAATGTATTTAATGAAGTGCTTTTTTGATACTTTTGTATTGAAATTAGTTCTATATTTTCTTTTTCCTTTAAACAAAATCAAAAAACAATAAATGTACCTTGGAAGGGTGTAAAGCAATAAATGGTGTCACATGTTTTGAGAGAAAAGTAGGAGTATTCTGGAAAGTTTGTCTATAAATTAAGGATAATTTAGTCTAAACAAATTGATAAATAAGAAAATAGGCACAACATTTTGGGACACCAAAAAAGGAATATGAGCACTATATTATGGGACGGAGGGAGTAGTATGTAGTAAACTAGTAATTGAGCAAGCATCGAAAATGTAAACTATAATGATCACGTACCTGCTATTGTCAAACTTTTTTTGAAATAAAAATTAATTCATTGATTCAAAGACATACGACATTTATAATAGAAGTCAAAACTAAGAACTACATATCAAAATAAAGTAAATACAATTTTAATATGACAAAACCACAATCATTGAGGAGATCTCTGAAAACCCTCGTCTTTCACATAGACGTTTGATGCAGCCTTCTACAAGGGAGTTTGTTGGTCTTTTGGTAGTTTTAAAGTAGAAATGGATTTAATTCAAGTGAATGTAAACGGATTACTTACATCTGTTGCAACCCCGCACCAATTTGGATCAACAAATCAACCTTTTAAATTTAACAAAAAACCAAAGATAACGTCCTCAAACTCTCACATGGAAAGAGATAAAACCCAATATATTGGTAGATATAACCCAATATATGAGTAGAAAAACTCTCCATTAGAGAGAGACTGAAGTTTATTAGAAACAATAACATACAAAAACTAGTAACAAAAGGAAAAAAGAGGTTTACGATCGCCAAAAAGGGTGGTCGTAGCCGGTAGCCCCTAGGTTGAAAATTAGGGTTTTGTGGAAGAGGAGGGAGAAGGAAGAAAAAAGGGATGAAAATCCCATTTCTATTGTCAAACTTTGAATTCAAAAGCGTGTGGTCGTAGATAGAGCTGTCGGTTTGGTTAATGAACCGCTGGTTGAACCGAAATAACTGAAATTTGAACCGAATTAAACCGAACCGAGAATAACAGTAATCGAAATCAACTGAAAAATGCTGAATCGAAACCGAAATAAACGTAAATGAAAAACCAAAACTGAACTGCAACTGAACTGAAACAAACTGAAACTGAAAATAACTGTGAAAAACTGAAAAGTTGATCAGTCAACTGAACTGAATTGAACTGAATATTAAACTGGATTAACTGAACTGATTCAAACTGAAACTGGAACTGAACTGAAACCGATTTAAATTGAAACTATTTTAAACTGATTTTTAACTGTACCCGAGCCGAATTCACATCTTATCCAAATTCATGATAGTACTCCAATTCACATAAAAATTTTATAATGATAATTTTTTATTAGTTGAATTTATGACATAACTTAATTTCTTGGTAATTTTCAATTATGTCAAGCTCACTGATTTTACGCTCCAAACTGAATTTACATTTTACCCAACTTTATAATATACTTTCACTTGAAAATTTATCATGATAATTTTATTATTAATATATGAATTTAATCTCTCTCCTCTTTCCTTACTATTTGTGCAAAAAGACAATTGTTGCAGCTAAATAAAAACAAAGGTAGTATAAATTCGATCAATAACAACATAATAACAAAATAGTTATTCACTTAAATTTTTCTTTATAGTTGAGATATGAGGACAAGGATATCAAAAAGTACAAATACTCAAAGCTTGTGAAATTGAAAATCTAGATTTTAGTAAATTTACAAGATTAAATTACAATGAAGTATATAAAATAAAATGTACATTACAACAAGACTGAAATTAAAATAAAAAAGAAAGAAAACAAGATACAATAAAAATCAAGCTAAATTATTTAGGGATTGTATTCTCTCTTTTTTACAGGGGGGATTGTATCTTCAATTCTTCATCCTCAAGATAAATTGTTCATCCCTACCAAAAAAAGAAAGGCACAAATTCGAACTTCAAATGAATAAAAATCTAGAATATGATAAACTTACAAGAACCTAACTATCGACATAGTCAAATAGCCAGATCTAGATGAAATTCAATCACTAACAATTTAACTCACATAGTCAGATTGACTCAAAAACAAATTACTAATACGCACAATACAACAAAATTCAGCCAAATACCTAGATTTAGATTAGTGGACAAGTGAAAATTTTATAATCGAGGTAAATTTAGAGAATATTCAAATGTGAGAAATTAAAACTAACAATAAAAAAAATTAATAAAGATGAGACGAGATTGCTACAAGTTATTATCTGTAGTCTTTCATTGGAGTTAAAAACTCCCAAGTCTTCCAAGATGGGACATTGCTGAATAGCTTCGAGTTTTGGGGAACTAGCTATTTCCAATGACTTCAACTGAGGAAGCAGTAATCCTATGTTGCTACTAGTATCACTAAGGAGATGATCTTTATGTCCCACCTCCATCTTCGAAATCCGCCATCCTTCCAACTTTGGCAGAGATTGCAGCTTAAGTTGCTCTAGGGAGGGAAAGAATGATAACGTTTCCTTGATCGATGTTGAAACTAATACGACACTATACTCAATTATGTACTTCAATTCCGTCAATGACTTGAGTTCAAGAGATTTTAGCACACCAGTAAGAACATATGAAGGTAGGAGATAGAGAAACTGAGAGGTTGAGAGTGAGAGATGAGAGAGAAAATATATCTGAGATTCAATGGTGTACGTGAAGATGGAAGAGGAATGAGGAAGATGAAGAGAGAGGTTATGAGGAACATGAGAGAAAAGATGGAGGGTTTAGGGATAGGGAGGGATTCAATAGTTGGATTTTGATCTTTTTCAAATCAATGGTCTTAATTCATAATTCATGACATTCTTTTTTGACCAATGAGAATTGAGAATGCCCAATCACATGGATTGCTAACTTAATCAATGGTTGGATTTTCATCTTTCTAAAATCAATGGCCTAAACTACTAATAAACTAGTATTGTATTTTGATATTATTTTGATTTGAGTATTCTAAATTTCTAATTCTAATATTATTAGTTTAGTAACTTTAAAAATTAGTAGTTTTATTATAAATTAATAGAAATTATCAACTTTCGAAATTAAATTAGTATTATTGATTTTTAAGAAATTATTATTCTAAATTTATAAATTAGAAATATGTGAACATGTTACATGCGGTGATTAGGGATTAATTTAATGCTAACATGTAAGACGTAACACAATAACAGTTAACCTACTACTACTACTTGTATAGGTCTTACATTAATACTTAAGTTATTGGTTATAAACTTATATTAATCTACGGTTATTTCTTCTATTAAGGTAGATTTCTTATAACCTTACTTATACAATTATTTATTATTACTCAGCTATAATATAATTTGATTGTATTTACTTAAGTGAACTTATATAAATTATAACAAGCCTTAATCAGTACTAGACCTTAGCTTATAGTATACTACATATACGAATTTTCGCTTTTCATATCAGTATCTTACTAATAAGCAGTAAGGTTTACTACGACATAGTAACAATAATTAACTACTTGTTTCAATTCAATTAGATGATTTGGGTTTCGAAATGAATTTAACTTAAAGACGATTACCTTAGATAGAGTATTGATATCTTCTATTAAGTTAATTAATTAACTTACATTGATACATTTGTTGATATTATCCAATATCCATTATCTTAAACGAACTTACGCCATCTTGAATTAGCTAATCGACTTACATCGATACATCGATCTAATCCAATATCAACTTGTTTCAATTTAAATTAGATGTTTTGAGTTTCAATATGAATTTAACTTAGAGACGATTAACTTAAATGAAGCATTGTTATATTGAACCAATCTATTGAGTTACACTGTTCTACATCTGTTGCAACTGAATTAGATGCTTTCGGTTCAGAAATGAATTCAACTTAAAGATGATTAACTTAAGTAGAGTACTGTTATTATCTTGAATTAAACTTAGGGTATTGTTAAAGTAGATGTTTTGAGTTTCAATATGAATTTAACTTAGAGACGATTAACTTAAATGGAGTATTGTTATATTCAACCAATCTACTGAGTTACATTGTTCTACATTTGTTGCAACTCAATTAGATGCTTTCAGTTCCGAAAGACATTGATCTAATTGACTTTTTAAAAAATGTCCAACTCGTCTTTCGAGGAAGTTTATAAGAATTTATACTGATATGAGACATTCTTTTTAACCAAACATGATGTAATTTGCATACAACTAAAAGTTTGAATATCGACTTATATAAAATTGTCTTATTCCTAATTGTCGAATATAACAGTCTTGTACACATATATCGATGTCACTTTCATACACTTTTTTGTGAAGTACAGTACAATCGTTTTTTTCGAGGCAAGTGTCAGACTACACTTATTTGCCACGTTAATTTTAACCGAGCCCGAAAAAACAGTTGGCAAAAACCCGACATGAAGTTCCATTTACATCGAACAAATACAAGAATGTGACTAACTTCTACCCGAACCGATGCGATTTTTGTCGAACTTATGTGATTTTCGTCAATAACTGAAATAAAGGCGAAACGAAACGAAAATAAGCTGCAACGTGTTTTAAGCGCTATGGATTCAACCGTTGGTTGATTTAATTGTTCGGATAAAACCGGTTTAAAGCGCAACCGAACCGAACCGGAACGGAAAAAAAACTGAATTAATCGAACCGAAAAGTTTGTTAAGCGAACCGAACCGAACCGTTTATGATTTTAATCGTTGTAAACCGAATCGATATCAACTAAACTGTTTGGATATAACCATAACTGAACTGTTGAACTGAATTGACACCTCTAGTCGTAGACTTGTAGTTACCAATTTGGATACACAATATTGATTCATATGAATCATAGATTTGCCTCTCATCCCATTTTTCTTTTAGAGGGGCCTCCAAAGACGGAGCCGCAACTATTTAATCGAGAATTATTGGCGACCAAAACAATAATAGAAGGAATAAAGTTCGAGAAAACAACGAAACAAAAGAATAAAAGAATTAAATCTACAACCAAGAGCTAAAATGTCATCAATAATTAGATGAAAACAACGAAAACTTTCTTTTTTGCAGTTGATCGCATTAACCACATTCAAGCTATTAATCGTATAATGGTTACATATCAATTGTAATGGACACCACTATGTCTTATAGGAGAAAAGTGGTTTATGTGATGTATTACAACACGAAGAGTATAATGGCCGTTTTTTAAAACAGTGTATATAATCACTCTGTTTTTCTTCTTTTAATTGTTAAACGTGTTTTTTACTGTGTTCAATGCATAATTTTAATCACCTTTAATATATTATGTATATGTAAAATATTTGAATAGTTCATATTTTGAATAAAAAAATCAATTTAAAGACATCCTGCAATATGTCATAGGTTAATATGTTTAGAATTTACATTTATTGAAATTTTATGGTCAAATTTATATAAAAACAAAATGTAACTATTAGGTAATAAGCTCTTAAAAAGCACCAATATTTGCTTTGTTATTTTTAAGACACTACAATAATAGAAAGGTTCTTTCAATCATCACATACAGCAACGCAACTATTGGTCTAGTGGTGCAAACATCACCTTCAATTTCAGGGATTTTGTGATCGAGTCTCATCTCCAACAATGTTGGATATCTCCTTTACTCCCACAACTTGTTAGGACTTCTTATTTAAAAAAAATCACCATGAAGCTACTTGGTATGGAATCTTGAAAGAGGCATACAACCCCGAGGACTTCACCACCTTTTTTTTTTTGGTCGTAATCGAACAGATCAAGCACTTCCAAGCCCAACCTCAAGACAAAGTTGAAGGCTTTTAAAAAATGTATGCTTGGCCCAATGAATTAGTCTAGAACTCTGGATCATTAGACGGTAGACCATTTTGGATGAACGGAAGCCCAATTTTGTAGAGTCAAGCCCCATCCCAACTTTTAACGTCAAAACTCCATTCTTATATGCCAAATGTCTCATAGAGGTGTTTGCTACGGCCTAGGAGGGATAAAAAGGGTGTTAGGATAGTGATTTAAATCCTAACTAGTATTTTGGCCCGGGCGATGCATCGGGTTAATTACAATAAACAAATATGTTATTATTCATAAATTTCATAATTTATCTGTTACTTTCGTAGTTTTTTGTCTAGTAAAAAATTGTAAAATTGACGTCATGACGTGATAAGTAAAAAACCTTAGAGTTCATTTCCAAAATAATAGCTTAAAAGAAATTGGGGTAGGGCAACATGTCATCAATAGTCTCTTGGTCGTCATACTACCATAATAAGAGTTTTCGAGATGTAAATACTTGATTGAATCTTTTTAGTTAAATATAATTATTATTATAAGACTTTATCAAATTTTATTTGAAACATTAGACAATAAAATGATAGTGTATTGATGGTTAAGCTCTCACTTGTCATTTCAAAGGTCACGTGTTCGATATCTTGTAGTTACACAATATTTATATTTTTAAATTGAGCAGTTCACATGGACATAAGACATTTGCATTGGATGCTTGAGGAGAGTGCCACGTGGCACGTAGGCTTCTTTTGGAACGCCTTTTAATATATTTGTATAGATTGTCTCTAATCCCATGTTTAATTCAGATGGAGATTATGGGTAAGATTGGGATAGAGAAATGAGATTTGCCTAATTTATACCATATATGCAAATAGTGTATATATTGTGACTATTTGTAATTTTGGAAAATTGAGTAGTATTTAGGGGACTTTTGGGATATTTTAGGAGGTTATCTTTATGAAAAGGCGAAAAAAGTATAATTCAAAAGAAAATATGATGAGTAAAGATCTAATACAATTCAAAATGTAATTCAAGTGCTAAATAAAGTTGGTCTCGCAATGAGGTCCTTGACCCGATGTGTACCACCAAGATTGTAATTTTGGCGCCTCCCTTCCCAGATCTTCACTAGCGAGTTGGTGGGGGAAAGGAAGGAAAGAGGCACAAAGAGAGCTGGGGTTGGCTACTGGTGCCATGGACGGGGGAAGAAGAAAAAGATGTGGGCAGGGATAGGGCTGTGGGGGAGGGTTAGGTGTTTTTTTAATCACAATAGTAATTGCTTTTTGAAGGGAAAATAAGGTCAACAATTCAAACAAGTTACAGGTTAAAATGGCTCACTTTGAGCAGATAACCCTAAAGTTGGGATTGTTTTCAGAATTTCAAAATATGGGACTAATTTGAACAGATCGGCCAAATTTGAGATTATTTCTATCAATTATTCCTAAGTTATATTCAATAGGAATTGGCATGCTGATATAATGTTGGCAAAATTGGAAAATATCTCAAAATTGAAAATTTCAAATACAATGAATATCTCATACCCTTACCCAATCCACTAGCGACTTCAATTTGCTTACAAATTGCAATTGACTCGTCCTGCTACTCAGCTACTATCAAAATATCCACCGCTGACAGCGGTGACTAATCCCCTCTCCCCAGATTGCTCCACTTAGTCTTATAGTCATTACCCCACATACCAAACATACTTTACATAAGCAAAAATAACAACAATCAATGTGCAATTTTGCCGTAGTTTCCGTACTTTTTTTTTGGTGAAAATAGAACTAGAATAAATATTAAGGTTGGTTACAAGCCGCAACACATATAATAACGAGGGGGTGGCGAAACGCCTAGTTATATTGCATTATATATCTGACATGCTACAAGCCTTTGCCAATCGCGTTCACAATCCGGTTATCTTCTCTCCAGCAATACTTGATCTTCACCTCTGGGTGTCTAAGACAGCGCTAACTGCACATAAGTAACAAGTTAGAGTAGTGGTCAGACTGTTGCTCTTGGATAATGAGTTGAGCTACAACCCTGCAATCTAAATATAATATGATTTCAAGGCTCCAATGGGTCTCTAACAACCCCACCCAATACACTCACGAGACAGGCACCCACATGGATAGAAGTGACATTATTATAGGGGATTGGCTCACCCGGGCTAAGGCTAGGTTGAGTTAAAAGGGTTTTACTTATGGCATTGTCAAAATCTTTCGTAAGGTAGCAAACTCGGGCAATGACGAAACTGTTGGGAAAGATACACACACGATAGACAATTATAAGCGGAAGCACAATGATCTCATTTTCCCTAATGTGTTGTAAAATGGGCAAACACTACCAATCTTGAGCAAACACAATATGAACAACAATAAGCAATTCTAAATAGCCCAAGTGCAATAAAATAAAGCACATCAAGATATACGTGGAAAACCCAAACCGGGAAAAACCACGAGTACCGTAAGCCGGCACCAAGCCCTTCCACTAATCAACAATAATTAATGGGTACACAAAATTATCCTTCTCTAAACAATGTTAGAGGCTTTACTACATCAAACAAACATGTTTGGAATAACCATTCTCCATAAACCATCACTAACAAGTGGATAAACACAACTATGGAGAGATTAGGGCTAAATAGAAAATACCAACATCCGGAGCACAAAACGACAATCCAACCGTTGGATATGAAGGTTGGGATGGCAGGAATCTTGTGTCAAAAGTTGGAGTCGATCGGACCACGTTTGACCTTCGATCGGACCAGAAAACGAACTCAGCTCTAGTGAGAGAAACTCTCTGCCTTTCTCTTTTGTTTTGTACGTGAGATGTTGGCTTGCTGCTGTGTGTTGCTGCTGTCTACCAATTCCAGCACACTCCCCACTCATTAAATCAGCCCCTAAAGCTTCTTTTAGAAGCCAAATCATCATGTGGGCTCAAGACATATTAAAACCCATATGGCAAATACCTTAGCAAACATTATAAGCCCAAAACATGTGTGGACTCTTCCTCCAAGTAGGAGGGAATACCCCAACAGAAACAAGCGAGAGGAGGAGACATTTTTAAACACACAATTATTTCAGTCCTTCCACAATTCATGGCATATGTAACTATGTAAGGAAGATATTACCCCACACAAGCCCTCGAAAGCTAGTTGTAACGCAAGGTTGATATGCAACCAATCAACAAAGTCCAGGTTTTGAGAAAGTGGAAGATCGGTATGGAGCCTAACCTCCATAGATTCGTCACATAGACGATGAATTACATGCTCGCAATCCTCATTGTAACCCATGATCTTTGAAATGAAATGTGAGAGTTTAACCACCAAATTACTACAATTTCAATGTTTAATAATGTTTCAATGTAAAACATAATAAAGTCTTACCATTATATGTAACTATAAAGATATAGACAAATTTTTTGATCTCTAACACTTTTATTATGGTAATAACATTCTCTACCCTAATTCAATTGAAATTGTTATTTATATCCCCAGTTCTGTAGAATTTTTTTTAAAAAACATCATCATGTCATAACGTCCATTTTCCAATTTTACACTAGATTAAAAATTACAAATAACTAATAAAATCAATTATAAAATTTATGAATAATAATATATTTGATAATTGTACTGACCCATGCCATCTCCCGGGCTAAAAATATATAAAAATAAAGGATGAACTTTTCGGGAGCATAGGGAGCTCCTAAAGATTTCGAGGCCGTATAGCGCGCCACGTAGGATTGTCATGTCATCAAAATTTATTTTTATCTTTTACAAAAATAGAGTTCTACATAGATTTAAATACATATAAGGAGTTCTAGATAAGCTAAAATTAGAGTTTGGTTTTGAAGAGCAACCGAAATTATTATATTATGTAAATTGTGTATAACTTTTGCTACGTAATGCAGAATATAATAATTTTTGTTTCATTGGATAATGCTCGAAATATGCTCCGAAATAAAATCCATTTACTATATAGTTCTACAACTTATGAAATAGAGAGCGCCACGTAGGATTTTTATGTAATTAATTTTTATTTTTAATATTTTAAAAAATAGAGTTCTACCTATATTTAAATACATAAAAGGAGTTTTGGATAATGAGAAATTAGAGTTTCATTTTGAATAAACAACCTAAATTATTATATTATGAATATAACTTTTGCTACCTAGCTACCAAATTCAAAACATTATAATTTTTTTTACCATTGGAGAGTGCTTGAAATATGCTTCAAAATAAGATCCATTTACAATATAGTTTTACAAATTATGAAAATATATTTTACTAGATGAATGGTAAGACATTATTTAGTCTTTTTTTTATAAATATAATAATAGCTATGACTATATGTGACTATAGCATTTTATCATAGGTCCAATTTACAGGATTAAACATATTATCTTTCAAAACCTCAGCCTTACGAGTATGGATCCTCTAGAGTTTTAATAAAATTCTACAAGGTAGAGTTGTATATGAACCATATAATTTAAAATCAAGGGCTTATATTGGTGGAAGGGGAGATATAAGGGGTGGATTTTGATGAGAACAAATAGAGAGGGCTTTGGAAAGATAATATATGAGCCATTGATTTTTTATTCAATGGTTGATATTGCTCAAACTCTACATTATATAGTTCTTTTAGTTCTCTAAAGGATCCAAACACCAGCCTTACTCAACTGAACCAAAGTACTTTAGTATTGCAACAAAATTTATTAAGGAAACTTTGTTGTTACAACAAAAATTAGAATCTATAGCGATAAAGTTACATATATATATTAGAGTTTTGCATGATGAAAAAATTATAGTATGATTTTAAAAAACAAACTTAGAATACTATAGAGAGCTCCACCTAAGCATGACATGTCTTTCTTTTTAATTTTTAATTTTTAATTTTCTTAAAAAATAGTGTTTAACATAGATATAAATACATACTCCCTTCGTTTCTTTTTAATCTACACACTTTCCTTTTTGGTCTGTTTCTTTTTAGTCTACACACTGTTGATTTTTCTATATTTGGTAACATGTCACATCTGCTTTCTCCTCTTTTTCCACCCATGTCATCTACTTTTTAATATTTTAACCACTTTTTAATTTATCTCTCTCACTTTTCAATTTCTCTCTCCACCTTTTCAGTTTCTCTCTCATACTTTTACACTTTTTCCTTGGTTCTCCCCCAAAGTGAAGTGAGTAAATTAAAATAAAACGGAGGGAATATAAGGTGTTTTTGATAAGTGAATATTTAATTCTGATTTAAAATAAACAACCTAAATTATTCAACTATGTAAATAGAATTTAACTTTTTCTACATAATTCGCAATATTATAATTTTTTTTACCATCAAAGAGTGTTCGGAATATGTAAATAACTATAAGAATAGCGTATTATATGTAACAATAGCGTTTATGTCTTTCAAAATCATATTTTTAAAAATTGAGTTATATAAAGATAAAAAATACATACATATAGTTTTGAACCTATAACATACCATGATGACATTACATGAAAAATCAAATGAAAGTTTGTCAACGACATTGCAGAGGTATTATGCAATTGACTAATTATTTTATTCCTATAATATTTGTTGTATACATAATTATTTATGTTTTTCTTTTTCATATATCTATATGTCAGATTTTATTCTTTTCTCAATAAACTTAATTCTACTAAAACTAATTGGGAAATCAAGGTTCGAGTTTCTAGATTATTTGAGGTAGCAGATCATAAAAAAGGAGGAAGTTTGATAAGTCTTGATATTATCATGATTGATGAAGAGATTTTTTTTTGCTCTTAAATAGTATTTTCGATTATTAATAGAGGTTAGTTTTATAATTAATTTATTTTATTCATGATACCATATTATGATCTTCTTTTTGGCTTTCCCATCTTCTATTTTATATGCGTTAGTGTTTATGTGCTATATTAAAAGTTGAAGTTGTGGCTGACACTCATATTTTTTCCCTATTTTTCATGTCATGCATCTATTAAATTATTACCCTCTACTTTCTTAAAGTATCATTCGGGTATTTCCATGTTAAAACTGTGTTAGTTATTGTTAGTCATACCAATTGTTGGGAAACTATTTAATAATAGAGTTAGCTACATTATTCAATTGAACATTAAAAATAAAAAATTTATATATCACAATAACAAATCTAGAAATTAAAGTATAATGACAAATACTTTCTCTGTCTTTTTCTACTGCAACAATGGGTTTGGGCATGGTTTTTAAAAAAATAAAAAAAGGGTAGTTTACATAGAGGGGTTAACTAGAGTAGGGGGATAAGTAAATCCTTAATAAAGTAAACGCAACTTTATGAGGCAATTTGAGTAATTAATGATGGTTTTATTAACATAAAGTAAATGTGATGTTGTCAACTATAGTTGCTGTTTTTTACCAAAAGTGGAATGGTTCCAATAGATAAAACTATTCAAAGTGGTAATTGTTGCAATTGGAAAATGAACGAAGGAAGTATGTAAATACAGTGGTGTTGGAAAATCTCATTTCACAGCAACACAAAATCAACAATATTAACAAAAAGTTGCAAAAAAAATAAAATAAGTAATAACTCGTGCAACGCACGGGCTTCAAAACTAGTACTAGTTATTCCTAATAATTTGTACCGGGCCCCACAAAAAGAAAAAAGAAACGGACTCATATTTAGAAGTACCCGAAAGAGTGGAACTACTCCTTCAGTCATAGCGTTAAACGTAAGTTGTTTATATATCCAAATCCAATTTAATACTTGTCTTTGTGCTTTGTTTTTAAGCTATTGTATATCATCATCTCTAGGTATAAATTCATATATCCGTCATAGCCAGACTCATACTCTAAAATTCAAAGAAAAATTTGAAGGCTTGAAGGTGAGTTTTCTCTGTTTATTTTATCCCTTAAATTCTGTACTGTACTTATCAATTTCTTTTACGTTCATATTTGTATATGTAATTTCTTGCAAAACCCATCATGCAATCTCAATTATTTTCCCTCGCCCCTCTTTTTTTTGTGTCGATTTTCACACAAAAAAAAAATGCATCTTTTAAGTTCAAAAACTGAAAGAACAATGCTTTTTTCATAAAAAAAAAAAAAAAACAATTTCGCCATATTAGATGATTGTCTTGTTAAAGTAATCAATGTAGAATAGACATATTTAAAATATGGGAAAAATTTTGTTATGTATATAACATGGTAGATAGTGTTCTCATTAATTTGTTTAGTATATTCTGAAATATGAAATTGTTGCTTAATATGAATTCTCTTGCAGCAATGAAGCCTCCTACCCCAGAAGCTTTACCATGGTTTGGTTATCCTAACTGCTGCGGTAAGTAAATAATTTGAGTTTTGTGATTATAATACATAATCTAGCTTATTAACATGTATGTTTAGGCTTAGGAGTTAGTAAAGTTGATCATAGAATATAGGAAACATGATTTTAAAAGTATGTTTTGCTAAATGATGTTGGTAAGTCATTATATATATGTTGGTATACTATGAATGTAATACATGTTGATTACCTTTAAATTTTTAGGTGAATTATTCCATTGAGGCATCTAGGAAATCGAATTCGTAGGGTGCTTAATTATGATCTTTTAAAATCCTTCATCTTACCGTGTGTTTTTTTTCCACCTTTTGAAATTAAACTTCATGGAAAATACGTTAGATTAGTCCTAATATGGTAAAAATAAGTTTAGTACATGAACAAAACTTAGTTGAAGATAATACACCTGAATCTTTAATTGTTCATATCATATCAATGCCATAACAAAATGAGGACTACCTTCATGTGTTACCTACTTTGGTTAAGATTCTACGTTATAACCCCTTAAGCTATTGAACTTGACATTTTTTGAATCTTTGCTCCCCTCCCATGCAACCAAAAGATGCCCCTTTTTGGTTATTATTTTACCTTCTTAGATGTTAAGGTCAAAAGTTATAAAACTTCGACTGAGTTTAATGATTTAAAGGTAACAAAAACGATATAGTCGTGCGGAATCTTGTTAGCTTCACTCCAATATGTACTTTTAGAAGTTAACTTTTCATAATTTTTTATAATAGGTATTGCAAGATATTAATGGTCTAATATGTGTATTAGGGAATATGCAAAGAACAAGGTTGGCACGTACAATAAAAAGACACAAAAAATATTTTTACATGCACAAACAATATTTGTTATATAGACAGATAGTATTTGTTACAGAAAAACTTGTGTCTAACACATCTATCTGATAGAGGTTTATCATACCTCAAATAAAAGTGTAAATGATTGGACTGGTAATATATTCTTCTGACGGTACATATGCTGATTTTTTTTCCAACATAGTGGAAAATAAACATAATATAGTATATTCATGTCAAATGGGAAATTTTGATGAAAAAGTTAAGGATTTATTATATTTGTGACCTGAAGTGAAACATTATTTTCTTTGACTTTGCTAACCAGCAGCACCTAGTGATGCATTTGTGGAAAATTTTGGTGCACCAAGACCTGGGACACAAGCTGTCACGCAGCTCTTTAATTATTGTTCAAATGGTGGATCATTTGGTGCACCAGTTTCAACAACAGTGTTTGGGGAATCAACAACACCTGCATTCGGTACATCACCAACAATACCAGCATTTGGTACATCACCAACAATACCAGCATTTTTTCGATCACCAACAATACCAGCATTTCTTCCATCAACGACACCAGCATGTGGTGAAAATCTATATGTCCCTTTCTTTGGTTCAAATGGCGGATCATTTGGTGGACCAGTTTCAACACCAGTGTTTGGGCAATCAACAACACCTGCATTCGGTACATCCCCAACAATACCAGCATTTGGTACATCACCAACAATACCAGCATTTCTTCCATCAACGACACCAGCATGTGGTGAAAATCTATATGTCCCTTTCTTTGGTGCAAATGGTGGATCATCTGGTGGACCAGTTTCAACACCAGCATTTGGTACATCATGTGCAACACCAACATTCGGCACATCATCAACAACACCAACATTCGGTACATCATCAACAACACCAACATTTGGTACATCATCAACCCCACCATTTCGGCCATCAACAACACCAACACCAACATTCTGTACATCAACAACAACACCAACATCCGGTACATCATCAACCCCACCAGTTCGGCCATCAACAACACCAAAATTCACATTCGGTACATCATCAACAACACCAACATTCGGTACATCATCAACCCCACCATTTCGGCCATCAACAACACCTGTAATTGGTAAAAATCAGAATCTTGATTACCTTTAAGTGGAATGCCAATCATAATCATTATTCCGACTTTTAGATGTTTGTTCTCAGATTTTGTAGATTTATGACTTCTGATTCTAACTCTTTGAGGTTTATCCAAGCCTGGGTTGATATGCATTAAAGATTTTAGCCTATTGTTTTGATGATCAGGTTGTGATTGGACTGATGAATATCCTTACAATCCTACATATGAATTTTGTGATAATACCGGTACGGGTCAGATAGCTGGCAAACTCATGTCTATATCAGGTATGAAAGTATACAACAACAAGAGCCATGAAGAACTAAGATCAGAGAAGTACCAGCAACAGAGGAACAAAGGTAACTTTTGTTGCTGTCTTGTAATTGTATAGTAATAGAGAAAATTTACTAGTAATGTTTATAGTCTCTCATGTCTAAGATTGAAGTTTCAAGTAGATATACTTTCTCCAAGTTTTAGAAGTTCCAACACTTTTGACTTTTGCATTAGCTAGAGTATGTCTAGAGACCCCCTTTTTACCATATTTTTGTAACTAATATCTAAAAACAAATGCTATTATGTAAAAAAAAAAATAGATTTATTTCAATGTTGAGTTTCAAAATATCATTCTTTGATAGTCTTTATTGATGCATTATAGTTACAATTTCACAAATTCAAATGGTCAAGCAAATGTGGATGTCAAAGTGTTGCAAACTTATAGTTACGAGGAATTACTATACTTTTTAAAATTGTTTAGGGCCCGTTCGGCATCACTGTAAGTTTTCAGTTTTTGGTTTTATGACTATAAAAGTCATATGATATAAGGGTACAATAAACTTAAAATTAGTCATACTTATACTAATAATGTCAATTTTGAAAACGACAAGAAAATTGGAAACTACTTTTTTTCGGTTTCCATATTTTTGTTTTTGGTTTTCAAAAAACTGAAAACGGGAAACAGAAAACGATAACGAACTACCCCTTAGTTCAAAATAATATGTTTTAAGAGGATTCTAATGATGTGTTCGTATTTGCAGCACAACCTTTTGGATCCATTAGCTCAAACTGTCAGAGCCCTTGGCCACAAGCTTCTACTCAAAGCAATGTATCCTCAGTGCAACCTTCTCAAAGCAATTTTAGGAGTCTATTTTCAGTGCAACCTTCTCAAGGCAATCCTCAGAATCCATTTTCAACCTTTGGTGCTAATACAACCACTCAAGGCACAACTGTAGGTACTTCGACTGTTGATGCCAATACTACTGGGGCAAAATACACAACGGTAGGCACTTCAGCTGTGGATGCCAATGCTCGGGCAACTCAAGGCATAACTGTAGGCACAAATGCATTTGGAAATTACAACAATCAACCTTTGGCAGTCTTTGGTTACCCTGCATTTATCACTTTAACTCATCCAACTGCAGCAACACTTGCTGGCAACCATTTTGGCCTTTTTGGGTCCGCTGTACCTGTGTTGGGAACACAGGCTAGTCCGATTACAGTGCCATTTGGAGTCCCAACTACTGGAGCTCATTCAACCGCTCCAGTATCATTTGGAGGCCCAAGTACGAGCTTCGTTAGCCATAGTGGTGCAAACGGAGCTAATAAGCCTAATAGCCTAAACAGAGACCACTTAACTGCTCCAGTGTCCATTGCAAGCCCTAATGTAGAATCTTTTGCAGGCCGAAGTACAAGCTTTGTGGGACGTTATTTTGGAAAGCCAAGGCGTAGACTGTCTACTAGAAGCTCGGTTAGTGGATCACATGGAGACAAAAATACGTGTTGTAACGAGCCTAAGGCAAAGGAAGAAGCTGATGACTGTTGCCGAGTTCCAAAAGGTCTTGAAGTTATAGTAGATAAGTTGGGTTACAACCCTTGGTCAGAACGGAAGGGTATATATAGTGCTAATAAGCATGATTTGGAAGTGGAAGGAGGGATCCTTCCATGTGAAGAAGCTAATAAAGATGAAGATATAATAGCACTTGCTGAATTTGCAGTTGAACAATACAATGCGTTACACAAGGTTTATATTACTTTAAAAAACAGTGCTTCAAATCCTGCTAAAATTATGATTTTCATTTTTCTGTAATAATAACCAAAGTTTACTTAATTATGCAGGATGAAGCAGTTTTTTTTATGAATGTGGTAGTAGCATGCTTGGAGGCAGTAGGACATGGGAGGTACCACATTGTGCTGAATGCTATGTCTACTGAATTTGCTGGTTTTGCTAAACAAAGGAGACACTATGTTGTGGTGTTGCGCAAGAGCACCCCGCGTCTCAATCACATGACGGTGCTTGAGAAATGGCAGCATGGCAAGGCTGTTTGATTATGTTTAACGCTCTCTTTGCCTGGACACTAGACATTTCATAACTCTTACTCTAGGGGTCTATCTTCTTTTGCTTTTTTCTTGTTTTTTGTGATTAACATTTGCTGATTATAGTCTAGTTTTGGGAAAACTGCTTGTGTCTTCACAGGATTCTTTACATTTTTCTTTGGTTCTGTTTGGTGTACCATTCTGATCTTCATCTAGAATTAACCAATGCACTCTTCTCTTTTTAAATTTTATGGCTTCACAGGAGTACCTAGTCGTAACTTGGGGGTTCACTTGAGGGATAAGGAGAAATCCTCAAATGAGTCCTATGAGGTTTTATCCATAAATCTCATGGATATGAGATAGGAAGCGATGTCACTACTCCACCTCCTCAACCTCATTACCTAGTCGTAACTGTAATCAAGACAATGAAAGGACAAAAGTAGTACAACAAAAAACATATCATAGGACATTACAAATTATCATTAACTATCACTAGCTTAGTAGTTCGTAGACAGTTGTAGTAGATTAGCTACTACATTACCAACAATGTGCACATTTATTTAATACTAATACTAGGTTTCCTAAAGTGCACATCTACCTAATTAAGTTGCACCATTGCAAGAAGAGTTTAGCCAACAGATGGAGTTTCAACAACTATGTTTTTAGAATCAACAAAAACAAAAACACGATCACATCTCAGATCAAATGGAACATCAGAATCTTCTGGTAGTACAATGGCTTCCACACTTGAATTTTCCTTCTCGATTATTTCTGCTGCTTTTTTTCCATCCTCTCCTATGAGTTCAGGCCACGCTTGCTTTCCTATATAATGCACATATTATAAGTTTATAACAATGAAACAATATAATACATTACATTATAAACATTACTTAGAGATATAGTATATAGCTTAATGCAAAGAAATGATGCTTGAAATTTTGAGTAATCATCAAAGGTATAAAAGCAAGTTTACCTGGGCAAATTGACATTTTTCCTCTTTAACTAATTTGAGTATTTGGTAGGTTTTCAATAAGCTAAGCTCTGCTGCTATGGTTGTTCAAACACTAGTTGTGTGTTTTTATAGTACTTTGCCAACAGAATATGTTTAAAGGGCATGACAAAGAATAGGTGAGATTTTTAATAGGGGAAGAACAAAGTAGTTGAGGATAGTAAATACTCAGTCAGTGCACTTTATAATTTTGTGCACTTTATACTCAGATAGGCATTGTCTAGTGAAGTTAGAAAATATCACGGAGGTAGTACTTAAAGATTCGGAATCAAATTCAGTCAATAACTCAATATCATTGTCCTTTGCGATTATGTTGAGCAATTTAAATGTTATTTTGTCACTTGAAAAATCGATGTACTTAATGCTGAATACCTAAGGTGAGTTGCTATCCCAATTACACAGTATTGTTACTCCCTTCGTTTATTTTTAATTGCTACATTTTCCTTAAATGATTGTGTTAGAATATGTAATATATTGTATATATTAGCATATCTCTTTATTAGTCAAGTATATATCGGTCTCCCGATTTGTAGCCTAGAATAGTGGTTAGTTTGTATGGTATATAAACTATTTTGGTTAATGAAAATAATCAAGGGATTATTCTCTTTCATGGTATCCTTTTGGGTTTTACGTGAAGGATTTTCGAGACGGGGATGTGTCTCATGAGATGCAATAGTAAGGGTGAACTTTATCCAATCACAACCACCATCACTTCCACTTACGCTCCACCATCTACTTTTGCGGTTTTAGCTTCCTCTCGTGTGGCTTGATCGTCTTGGGCATCCGGGCCCATCTATTCTTCGTTCTCTCCAACAAAATAAACTCATTGAGTGTAGTGGTTCTAGTAGTTCTATTTTTTTGTAATTCCCGTCCGCTTGGAAAACATATCAAATTACCATTTCTAGCATCTTCTTCTACTACAATGTTGCCATTTGATATTATTCATAGTGATTTATGGACTTCTCCTATTTTGAGTTCTTTGGGTCACCGTTATTACATGTTATTGTTGGATGATTACTCTAATTATTTGTGGACATTTCCTCTCTCAAAAAAATCTCGATGCATATTCCACATTCATTTCATCTCGAGCTTTCATTAAAACTCAATTTGAAAGAGACATCAAAAACATTCAATGTGATAATGGGAAAGAATTTGATAATGGACCTTTTTGGGACTTTTGTAAGCTTAATGGTATCGATTTTCGTCTATCTTGTCCTTATACCTCCTCAAAAAATGGTAAAGCTGAACGAAAAATCCGCACTATTAACAACATCATTAGGACTATTATGGCTCATGCTTCGTTACCCCCTTCCTTTTGGCATCATGCCTTATCAATGGCAACCTATCTTCCCAATATCCTTCCAAGCAAATTATTAGACTACCACTCTCCACTCAAAATTTTATATCAACGGGATCCTCTTTTCTCTCATATCCGGGTTTTTGGGTGTCTATGCTATCCCCTTTATCCTTCCACTACTATTCATAAGCTTCAACCTCGTTCTACTCCGTACGTGTTTTTGGGATACCCTCCTAATCATCGAGGTTACAAGTGCTATGATATATCCTCTCGAAAAATCATAGTGAGCCGCCATGTGATTTTTGATGAAACACAATTCCCATTCGCCGAAATTCACACTCCTACTCCTTCTTATTCGCCACTATTATTTGAGGATTTCAGGAACAGTCTCAGCGTACGTGAACCTCCCGCTTCAAGCGAGGGGTGTGTTAGAATATGTAATATATTGTATATATTAGCATATCTCTTTATTAGTCAAGTATATATTAGTCTCTGATTTGTAGCCTAGAATAGTGGTTAGTTTGTATGGTATATAAACTATTTTGGTTAATGAAAATAATCAAGGGATTATTCTCTTTCGATTGTTTCTTTTTAATTGCTACATTGTTTAAACTTTCATTATTTGGGGTACTTGGTCTACCATAAAGTAATACTATTATATTTTTTTCTCTTTTTCCACCAAAAAAACTAATTTTTCACTTTTCCTCATTATTTTACATTAATTGGGTCAAAAAATACCCTTCAAAAGGATTAAAAGTCACATTACCTAAATTATTGTGCATATCACAATCTATACAAATATATTAAAAGACGTGCGAAAGAAAGCCTATGTGCCACGTGGCACTCTCCTCAACTTTCTAATGCAAATGCTTTATATCTATGTGTACTCCTCACTTTAAAAAAAAAATGTGTAAGTGCAAGGTATCGAACACGTGACCTTTGAAATGAAAAGTTAGAGCTTAACCATCAATACACTATGAATTTGTTGTCTAATGTTTCAAATAAAATATGATAAAGTCTTGTAATAAGTATATTTAACTAAAAAGACTTGAACAAGTATATACATCTCTAACACTCTTATTACGTAACTTACAAGAGAATATTGATGTCATATTCTCTTAGGGTCCGTTCTGTTCAACTTATTTTAACTTATATAAGATTTTATCAGATAAGATAAGATCAGATAAGATCAGATCAGATAAGATCATATCAGATAAGATAATATAAGATCATATAAGATAAAATAATATGTTAGACACACTCAATAAACTATCTTATAAGATAAGATAAAATAAGATAAGATAAGATAAGATCATATCAGATAAGATAAGATCAGATAAGATAAGATTTTATAAGATCTTATAAGATAAGATAAGACAAAATAAGTTGAACTGAACAGACCCTTACCACAATTCGTACTTTTCAAACTCAAACCTTTCAATTTTTCTTTATTTATCACGTTGTGACGTAAATTTTTCAATTTCTCAATGGACAAAAAATACGAAAAGTAGCAAAATAAATTATACTATAACATTTAAACATAATAACATCTTAGTTTATTGTAACTGACCCGAGGCATCGCCCGGGCAAAAAAAACTAGTTTAGCAATTAAAAAGAAAGGATGAAGTACTTGTTAGTTTTTATTATTAACACGACAACTAAGAACATCTTAATTTATGTTTATTACTCTAGAAGTCACATGTCTTGAAATGGAACGAGTTTAAAGATGGGCACCTAGACCATGAGCCCATCACTCTTCTTTTGGTCGTCATCTATGATCTACGATAAGAGCTTCTCACTAAGACTTGTTCTTTTAACCTTGAATTCATCTCAAACCTCTTTTTTAACCCAGAACTTTCTCAACCAAACACCCCCATCGAGTTTTGTTTTCGTTGCAGATTAAACTTGGGCATGCTTATAAGTAATCTGAACTTATAAATATAAGTTCTAGATAATTTAAAAGGGTTCCTATAACTAAAGCCCTAAGGGTTGTGCTTAAAGAATAGCAAATTCCTATATTTAATGTTTGTTTAGTCTTTCAAAAGAATCTAAGTAAAGCCAACTTGAACATGCTTATTTAATGAGTAGACTCAACTACTGATCTACTCAAGTACGTAATTAAAAAATTAATTCAATATAGTGCAATTAGATAGCATTAAATGCTTAAAGACTTAGAATTCCAAAGATTTCTTAATGTAGCTTTCTTTTTACTGCTAAGATTCTACCTTGTATTGAAAATATAAGGATATATAAGGAGTTATTAATGCTTAAATACAGCCCTAAGGGTTGTATTTATCATTTGCCTATTTAAAAAATTAGTAAAGCAACTTTAAATTTTGAATAAGTTATGATAAGTTTCAATAAGGGACATGTTGGAGTTTGTTTGGTAAATAAATTGTAACTTGGTACCAACTTAACTCTATTTCGGTATCAAATTCTAATTTGGTATCAACTTAAAAATTTGGTACCAAATTGACTCTATTTGGTGAATTCTGATGTAGCTATGAAAATGTAAACCATTGTTGGGACTCTATGTCACTGCGTAGCCCAACACAGCTCAACAACCACATTTCTATCATCACTTCATTACTGGCACCCATAGTTTAGGCAACACAATGCCGTGCAAGATCAAATTCTACAACAGGTTGTCTGTTGCACAAAGGTCGGCAAGAATTTTACTGCTCAAATTGGTGATTTTACCTGCATCATATGTTACCTGGACTCGTATACCCATGTCTAACACGGATATGTGTCCAAGTGTCTAACTTCGGCTATTCTATGAAAAATTTCAATGATTTTGGCCCAAAATGAAGTATCCAAGTGTCCGTGTCCACGTCCGAGTGTCAAGAATCGACACGAGTACTTGAGGTGAATTCAAGAGTCCATGTAACTAAGCCTGCAAGTATATTTTTCGTAAGTCTCTATATAATGACTTATCTCGCTTCTTTACGTGATGACGGATTTATGTCCTCGACTTAAATGCAATTACTAATTATATTATGGATCGTATTATAGAGATAATAAATTCGTTCTATTGGGTCGTCTATACGTCTTGCTAGAGAATGCTATAGAACTTTGGGTTAGGAAATTATAAATTCAAAGCCCAATATAATGGATCCTATTAGGTCACACAAAATACTTGGATCAACAAAAGAAACCTAGAGCCCGTAAGGGGCCCTAGGGTGGCCGGCCAAGAGGAAGGGAGAGGAGAAGTGATTCTCCTTCTAACCTAAATGTATTTATATATTTGGTTAGGCAATAAGGAAAGATACAAGATATCTCTCATTATTCTTCTCTCTCATATTCTTTCCTAAAGTCACAAAAACTCCATTAAAGTAGAAGAAGAATTTCTTCCTTCCAACTAGCATTGGTGGAGTGTTGATCCGGGTTGGTGGACCAAGTAGAGGAATCACAATTGAGGTTCTTCATCCAGGGTTATACAAGCTTTGTGGAATTCACGCTTTAAAGGTAAATTCCTAACTATTATGTGATCCTTGAATGTATATGCATGAGATCCTGTTTTAAGTGCTTATGAATTTGATTCATGAAATTCCGCTTAGAGTACTTATATAATCCTACAGACATATGCCTGATCTGAAATACTCAAAAGACTGGCATTGTAGCCATATCTTGTTAATGCACCATCGTTGGCATCAGTCATTAGTGTCGGATTCATTTTAGTGCTGATTTACAGTTAGTTATCTGTCATAACTTTCTGTTGTTTGAGTTTAGTTTTGCATATGCTGGTTTATCGCTTGTCTCAGTGCTTGTTTCATCTTATATAATGTTGTTTATCTTTTGACATGCTATTAAGTGGGCTAAATTTTGATATGAAAGCATTGATATTATCCAACTCAAACAAAAGATACTATTATACATTTATACTCTTCACAAACAATGATACAAAGGTTGTTACAGTTGTGATAGCATAGCCATCTCCAACCTACTTGCTCGAATTCAACAGCCTGATATTCTGCCCAATCAAGCCCCCATATACTTTCCATTCTTCCCATAGCATAAGGGTGATATGTTATCCAAGAACCCTTTCGCACTCGCGTGCCATCGGGTAATACATCGTTGGCGGTAGCCTCCTTGGTGTCTAGTGGCACGGGTGGGTATAGCCTAGAGGAATTCTCCTCCAAGTACCCCTCACTTGGTGGGATTCGAACCTCTAACCTTGAGGTCATGAGGTGGAATTCCTACCAAGTCAGTTATGGAGGAGGATTCTCGAATCTCGATAGCTTGTTTGTCAGGCTGTTGAATTCGAGTAAGTATACGGCTTAGTTACATGGACTCTTGAATTCACCTCAAGTACTCGTGTCAGATGCCATTGAAAGTTAAATTTTGAAGTACATGGTTAGTTTATCAAATGAATCTTTAGGAGCATCATTAAGTTACTGGTACTTTTGATTTTACACAATGATATCTAATTACTCTGTTTGTATCCTTTCTTCAATCCTTACTGGCAAACCACCCTGCATCTTTGCAGTCAAGGAGGGAGCATAAACTGGTTCAAACCCTTCTTCCACTGCCGGAACCACCCGAAACCTTTCCAAGATACCAGCTACTACCCTCTTCATTTGCAAGAAGGCCATCTCCTTTCCTAGACAAACGCGAGGTCCAGCTTGAAAAACTGGGTATGAATACGCGTCTTTTGGAACAAACTTCCACTTCTTCTCCTCCACTTCCAACCACCTCTCTGGCTGGAACTGTGCCCAGTCTGGTCCCCATACTGTCTCCATTCTGCCCATTGCATAAGGATGGTAAGTCACCCACATACCCTTATTAACCTGTGTTCCATCAGGCAACACATCATCGCTCACGGCCTCCTTAGTGTCTGCAGACACTGGTGGGTATATCCTCATGCTCTCACATAGAGCAGCATGGGTGTATACCAGTTCTTTTACTTCTTCAAAAGCCGAGGAATGCTGTGTTTTTATCCCCTGTTGTCCCCTTTTTTCATTGATCTCTCTTACAATCTCTTCTTCTACTTGGTGGTTTTTGTGCAGGAGCCAGAAAAAGAATGTCAGTGCAGCTGATGTAGTATCCCTTCCCGCGAGCAAGAAGCTGATCACGATGTCAGTAACAAACTTCTCATCCGAGTGACCGGATTTGAGAAACCTGGACAACAAATCATCTGGTTCTGATGAGGAAGATTCCTCTGAAGTCTGCATCATCTCCTGTTTTTTCTGTTTTACAAGGGAATCAGCAAATTTCCGGACCTCGAGTACTGCTTCTTTGAGCCTTTTTTCTGATCCAATATTCAGAAACCTGCCAACTTTCCACATAATGGGGAAAAAAGATCTGAATCTCTGACTACTAATCATTACAGCTTCTTCAAAAGCAGCTGCAAATTTAGCTTTTGGCAAAGAAGGTGACAAGTATTCTGGGTCATACCCAAATGCAATCTTGCAAATATTGTCGAATGCAAACCTCTGCAGTATGTCCTGGAGATCAAGGACTGTCTTAGTCTTAGCAGCATCAGACAGGATAGGGATCAACCTATCAGACAGCTCGGTATCAACGACAGTTTCAACAAATTTTCGCAATGATTTGGTGTTGAATTCATGGCTAGCAACTTGTCTTTGGAACTTCCATTTAGCACCATCAACATTGAATATCCCATCCCCTAAAAGGTCTCTTAGAATGTTGTTTTGGTAAGGGCCTTTTGGATAGTTTGCAAACTGAGTCTTGAGGATGTGCTCTACGGTGGCTGGATTGGCAGTAAGGATATTACGTCGTCCGAAAGGGCGGCGTAAAACATAAGTCAAGGAGGGAGAGGAAGCTATGAGGCTTGTAAGCCATTGAAGTCTGTTATGATCCTTTTGCTTGTAGAAGGCAATATAATGACCAATAAGAGGGTAAGATTTTGGGAGGTTGATATTTGAAGATTGAGAGTTTTTTTGTGTTTTTGATGAGAAAATTATGTTGATTAAGAGTAAAAGAAGCAATGGAAGAAAAACCATGAGTGGAGGTAACAAGCTATTAAGCTCAAACATGATTGCAGTTGTTGTAGATACTATTGTTTTTTGTTTTTGAAGTTTATATGGGATTTGTTATAGGATTTTTTAACCACAATAATACAAACTTTGGCCCGTTTTCTCGCAATAATACAAACTTTTGATTATTTTTTAATAATACAAACTTTAGGCCAAAATTCCTCCAAGAGGTCAAGTTGACTTGTAACCTGTAAAACAGGAAATAAAAAAAAATTACCAAATGATATTTCTTCTTTCTCCCTCCTCCCCCAACCCCCACCCACCTGAACCACCTCGGCCCCTCCCCCACCCCACAACCACCGCCCGAAACCAACCCTGACCACCACCCCCTCCCCCACCCCACATCCACCCCCTCCCCCACCCCGCAACCACCACCGAAACCAACCCACAACCACCCACCGAAACTAACCCACGGTCCCCACCACCGAAAACCACCAAACCCAAAGCAACCCCCCACCCCCACCCCCCACAGCCACCACCGAAACCAACCCACAACCACCCCCGAAAGCAACTCGCGGACCCCGCCCTCGAAAACCACCAAACCCAGCCACCCCGCCCCCCACCCCACAACCACCACTAAAACCACCCCCACAACCCTTCTTTACTTCTACAACCCTTCTTTACTTCCACAGCCCTTCTTTACTTCCATTAAAGGATTAAACTTGCAAGCTCAATCAAGTGGGTCCAAAAACAACCCCCACCACTAAAATCAACCCAAAAAAGGAAAAATCAACAACCCATTTCTATTACTTCCACATAAACTCAAATGGGATGAAGAAAAACTGAAAAACTAAGGTAAAGATAAGGTCTTTAAGTGTAAAAATGGAAACCCAGAAAAGTTGTCTTCAAAAATGAAGTGGGTTTTTCTCGGAACGAGAAAAATGAGGAGAGAGAGTGAGAGAGAAGACGGGCGTGGGGTTCTGGGCTCGAGTCGACGGTGGTTGGGGGGAATCGACGAGGGGTTGGGGAGGGGCGGGGTTCGGGCTCGCGACGGGCGTGGGGTTCCGGGCTCGACGGGGGGGACGAAGAGAGAGAGAGAGGCTGAGGGAAAGGCCGAAGGCTGGGCATGGTGGGGTGGGGTGGGTGAATGAGAAAGAAAAAAAAATTTCAAATTTAAATAAAAATTTAAAAAATCAACGAATGAGCAAGCGACACGTGTCCTAGGGAATGCCATGTATGAATTTTACCTCGCACCAACAAGTTAGGAGAACCTGGCCGACCTTTGGAGGAATTTTGACATAAAGTTTGTATTATTAAAAAATAATCAAAAGTTTGTATTATTGCGAGCGAACGGGCCAAAGTTTGTATTATTCCAGTTAAAAAATCCTTTGTTATATGAAGAAGTGCCTATTTGTTTGGTTTTTATAGTAGTCTACATGTAGCATAAATCCGACAAAAAAAAAAGGCATCACACTGATGTAAACCAGTTTGGCTTGCTTGACCAAATATATAAGGGAAATAATTATTGTAACCGTAAAGAAATTGAATGGCTCAACGTATATAATTTGAAATTAATATTAATAATTGTGACTGAATTATAAAAAAAAGAATAAAAAAATGATGAACGAGTAATGAACTACGTAAGAGCATATGTGCAAATGTGCAATATGTCCAAGTTTTATTTTATTTTATTAGGAAAGATAATTGGTCTGAAGACCAACCCCTGCTAGCCTAGATTCGAATCTTGGAAAATGCCCTGAAATTCGAGGTGGTACTGCACTCAACTACCACCACTCCCTTATATGTCCAAGATTAATGTTTCTTCCATTTCAATTTTATGTTATTAAGAGTAGATATTAAAGTATTTGTAACCTTATAATATTATATAAATAGTGTTAAAATTCTCTAAAAAGGTGAATCGTTATCATAATTACACATGGTATCAAGAGCATGAGTTTCTAGTTTTTTTCCCCTTTGCATCAATTTCCATGGCTTTGGCAATTTTCTTCGATCCCCATCCTTGCTCAATCGATTTCTTCCGAACCTTCTTATAAATACATAAACTAGTATTTGGGCCCGGGCGTTGCCTCGGGTGATATTGTTTTCCGAACTTGATATGTATTTTTTTTCCATTCGCATTAAAATATATTAAAGAAAACTCAATATTTAAAAGGTACAAATATAATACTATGGATATCTAAAGCATGATTAAAAGTTGGTTGAGATGGTAATTGTGCTATGTATAATAGCAAGAGGTCACGTGTTCAAATCTTGTTGCAAGTCAATTTTACTTTTGTTAATTGACATGACATATGTACACATTGGACAATTCTAGTAGAGTAACGTAACAGAGGTGCCACGTGGCGTGTATTCATTGTCACGCACGCCTTTGATCGCTATATACTACATACATAAGAGAATGAGGGAGTGGAAGGGTGGTAAGCCCTTTCATCTTCCACCCACATGTCGTGGGTTCGATTCTCATTAGGAGGGTTTGGGGGGCTTTGGGGTAGGTTGTATTTAGGTGCCCTGTGAGAGGGCAATAATGTAATTTATCTTACCAATTTTTTTTTTTAAAAAAAAATATACTACATACATAAATACATAATCAATGACGTCTTGTTTCTTGGAAACTTTCCACAAAAAACTGTTCACAAACGTACAAGGGAAAGTAAATTGCTTCGTTCACACTTCTTATAAGCTTTTATTAAGATGATAGTCATGAATCATGATTGATGATACAGCACCCAAAAAAAGTAATTGGAGATATACACCATAACGCAGCTGTGTATCTCTCTGATAATTTCTCTAGAAATAAAACGTGTATCCTTGCCATTTCTTTATTAGTGGGCTAGTCGTAGTCGCCTAGTCGGTAATGATTAATGAACTTCAATATATTTTGTAATATTTTCATACTTAAGCATGTGTCCTTTTCTTTCATAAATTTCCATTATCATCTTTATAATTTTGCATTGATGAATAATGATTAAGCTTTATGAACTGTGACATTTCAGGTTTTAGTCATATCAGAAGTAAAATTACTATGTTACCCATTCCAACCAAGCTTCTCCTAATTAAGCTCATTGTCTTCAAGAACATTAGGATATTCTTAATTACGAGGGGTAGGGGCTTGTTGGACCTATAGGTGAGCGACCCTGTGCAAGAGTAGCCTATAGGAAAATTCTTCTTAACAAGGGGGTTTCCGAAAGGGGGCCCAAAAACAAAATTAACATTTTCTGGATTTCTAGACTTCATCTCTCTACTTTCTCGATTTAGTATAGTTGGAGGAGCATTTCGGGACAACATTAGGTGATTCACTATTACTTTCTTGTAGGATCTCAAACTCTCTTGGAGCATAGCCTCGGTTAACGAATAGCTAAGACGACTCCCCACAACCTCTATACAAAAATTTCCAGAGAATCAAATTCAGTTCTATCATTTTTCTTCCGCCTATAAAAAAAATAAAGCATAGCTAATTTCTATCTTACCTATATTTAATAAGGTAACTATTTCAATTTCATATCAAAATTTATATAGAATCTTTTAAAAACACTTTCCTTCATAAACACCAACTAAGAAAGAAACCTTGTTTCCCCTCAAAAAAAAGAAAAGAAAGAAACCTTGTAAAATTAGAGGATGAACTAAATTTTTTTTTTTTTTTTTTTTCAGGAAAGATAATTGTCCGAAGACTAACCCCCGCAGCTACTTAGCGCAGAGGCACACCAGCTTATTGGGTGGGTAGAGAGGATTTATACCCACAAGCAAACATTTTTATACAAACTCCCCAAGTGGGGAGTGATGAGAAATCGAAAACCCGACCTTGCGGTTGGGAGGTGGGAGCACCAACCATTGGGCTCCCACGAGGACCTCTTAGAGGATGAACTAATATTATCATAAACGTTCACATGAGATAAACCTTGTACAATTATACAAAAGTACATGCTCACCATTATCGCCATGTGTAACGGACTTCCAAACAAGTAAAGATTTGTAAATTCTTCCTTTTTTTTTTTGAACAAAGGAAGATCATAAATAAAGCAAATCCAACTGTAACGTTATTACAATTCGAGATGTACTCCATCATGCAATAAGAGGGTGAGGTAGGGAAAAACCTAGTTACATTCATACAATTATCTAACTTAATAGCTTCCTTCGCTAGACTATCCGCAACTTTGTTTTGCACTCTAGTTAATTAGATGCACGAACCGGGGCTCCGTGAACCGACTGTGGAGCCACCCTCGGACATGTTCACTAAAATTCCACCATGTTTACTCATGTTAGATTTGTAAATTCTACCATGTGTACTATCACCCCTCCCCTTTCCATCATTGTATTCTTTTTCCAATACAAACACCAAAAATTTCTAATATGAGTTACAAACATTCAAACTCAATATCTCTATTATATAAGGCAATTATGGGGGACACCAAAATAATAAAAGCCTATTTTACCCTTCATAAATTACACAAATTACAACCAATAGAATGAAAGGAGGGAAAAAAAAAAAGGAACGGTGGTTAGGCAAGTTCTCAACCATTCAAATACATAACTAAACAAAGAATAGAATAACTGATACAAACCGACTACTAACTGCTTCATCCAATGAAAAACCACTGTAAAGTTGCACGTCATTTTATCAAAAAACTAAATACACTGTAAAACTGCAATGCAGTTTTTCATAAAAAAACTCCATCTCCATTCTCATAATCTACAGGAAGAACATAAATTAACAAAAAATAACACAAAACCAAAATAGTGTGGCATCATACTAGAAGAAAAACAATAGTCCATCAACCAAGATCAGCCGATCAGGTAGTTCCAAAATCCAAACCAAAAACTCATTATGTTGTTCTGAGTACAAAATTCATTAATTTATGGCGTGATATTTATAACTCATTATGTTTTGGTTTCATCACTTATGCGGATCCTTCTGTTGTTGACATTGTTATTAAAGAAGAATATGCAATTAATGACAAGCTGGTAATTACTTTTTTTTTGAGAATTTTCCTTTTGATTTTGTAATTTACTTAATTTGAGGGGTAATTTTTTAAGGGTTTTATAATTTGTGAGATTTTGAGATATTTCTATATGAATTTTGTTAGGAGTTTTCATAAAGTGTTTTAATTACAAAGGGCCATATTTAATGAATGTTGCAAATATTTTTTATTATTGGATTAGTGGGTTTATGATGATTTTTCTTAGGAGATTTTTTATGAACCTCACGAGCACCCGTATTACATTAGAATCTATCTTCTTTGAAACTATAGTGTCTTTCTATTACTTTTGTTCTTCATTCATATTCTCTGCACGTTTGTTTACTAAAGTTTCTTTCTTTTTAGTGTTTTGGTGACTTAATAGAGGAAATTAGAAAATTAGAGAGAACAATAATTGCGGTGGCAGTGAAAACTCGGCACTAGCGGACAAAGTTGCCGGCGAGGATATGAGAGACAATGAGGTCACTGATTGAAGAGAGGGAGGGGACCAAACCCCCAATGAAATTTTTCATGGAATGAATTTGAGAGAGTGAGAAAGCAGGAGGAGGAAGAACTAGAAACCAAAGACAGAGCTTCTGCACTGAGACTGCACATAACTTTATTCTACTAATTTTCAGAAAATTACACCAGTCAATGCTAACCAATACTTGAAACTTGAAAGTGCTGCAATACATGTCTTTTATATCTGACCCTAAAGAAGGCAACCAATACTACAACTAAAGTTTCCTGTGATATATATTTACCTAACCTACTACTTATATTAAGGGTCCTTTTTGTTCAACTTATTTTAACTTATATAAGATAAGATCAGATAAGATAAGATAAGATCAGATCAGATAAGATAAGTTAAGATAAATAAGATGTTAGACACACACAATAAACTATCTTATAAGATAAGATAAGATAAGATAAGATCAGATAAGATTTTATAAGATCTTATAAGATAAGATAATATAAGATAAGACAAAATAAGTTGAACAGAATAGACCCTAAGAGATTTACTTGACCTACTACTTTTTTTTTTTTTTTTTAATAAGGTAAGGAGAAACCTTGACAAGTTGAGGGAAACAAAGGGGATCCCAACTTGCTAAGGGTGAGAATCCATCCCAGGACCTTCTGGAACCGGGAGGGAAGCTCTAACTACTAGGCTATCCCTCACTCTTTGACCTACTACTTATATTAAGGGTTCTCAAAGGCCTAAATAAATACCATCAACGAATAAAGCCTCGTTCTTTTGAACTTATTTTGACTGAAATTAAATTAAATTAACTGAAATTAACTGAACTGAAATTAAATTAACTGAACTGAAATTAACTGAACTAAACTGAAATTAAATTAATTGAACTGAAATTAAATTAACTGAAATGAAATTAAATTAAATTAACTGAAATGAAATTAAATTAAATTAACTGAAATTAACTGAAATGAGAGATCCTGAACTGAATTGTATATTTAATTTTCTAAAATAATAATTATCGATAATAATTAATAAGTATTAACATAATATTATCAATACTTATTATTATTATTATTATTATTATTATTATTATTATTATTGTTATTATTATTATTAATATTATTGTTATTATTTATTATTATAATTATTAATAATAAAAAAATAATAAATAGTAATAAATTAATATTAACAAAAATAATAATAATAATAATAATAATAATAATAATAAATAAATGATAATAATATAATAATAAAAATAAATAATAACATAATGATAATAAATAATAAATAATAAATAGTAAATAATAATAATAATAATAATAATAATAATAAATAATAAAAATAATCATAATAAATAATAATAATAATAATAATAAAAATAATAATAATAATAAATAATAATAATAATGATAATAATAATAATAAATAATAGTAATAGTAATAATAAACAATAATAATAATGATAAAAGTAATAATAAATAATAGATAATAATAATTATTATTAATCATAATAAATATTAAATAATAATAATTATTATTATTATCATAAATAATAATAAAATGATAATAATAATAATAATAATCATAAAAATTAATAATTAATAATTAAAACATTAGATAAGATTGAACTAAACTGAAATTAACTGAACTAAACTGAAATTAAATTAACTGAACTGAAATTAAATTAACTGAACTAAAATTAAATTAAATTAACTTAAATTAAATTAACTGAACTGAAATTAAATTAACTGAACTGAAATTAACTGAATTGAAATTAATTGAAAATAAGTTCAAAAGAACAGGGCCTGAATACATATTGAAATTAAAGATAAAACAAATTGCAAATTTGCAAGAAAGAAGAACTTTGAAACTTTTTTTTCTAACAGAAAAGCCCACACAACTGCTACTTCTCACTAATTGTTTGGTTGGAATTGGAAAGTATAACTTCCCGTGAATTTGCATTGCCTATAAATTTTTATTTCCTAGGAAGTTCATTTTTTTGTTTGGTTGAACATGGGAAATTTTATTTCCCATGAAAAGTTCCACTTACCTAGGGGGCCTAGGTAAGTTATTTCCTCCATTTTGTAGGAAATAGAACTTCCTAGAAAGTTCTACTTTCCATGTTTTTGCCAACAAAACATCAACATATATATTTACCAAACAAGCTCTAGTAAAAAAAAAAAAAAAAAAACCAGTCAGCAGTCAGCAGGCACAAGGCTGACGACTGCGATGATGTCATTTTGAAGATGTCTGCTCATAGTCGTATTCCTCAATCTGGATCTTTTTGCTATATAAGAGTAATAATCTTAATCTCATCAATTAATATACTGAAAAAATAGCTGAGATATTAGAAATAAAATGGAGGGGGAATTACAATATTTTGAGTTAAATACTGGAGCTAGAATTCCTTCTATCGGGCTGGGGACATACGCAACTTCCCCACAAATTCTTGCTCCTGCCATCAAGGTTCTCTCCTAACTTTTTATTTTCCACAGAGATTCCTGTGTTAGTCTATCTATGGTTAATAGTTGAATTGATTTAACTTCTATGAAGTCCGGACTACCAAGTTCCAGTATTGTAAAATTTGGTATTTGCTGATTTTACTAGTCATTAGATGTACAGTGATCAAATTATTTTGGTGTTAGAGAGTCACTCAGCTCAATGGCATAGACGGAATTCAATCCTCACCCACCCATATAACTTTACCAACTAAATTAGATAGCATCCGCACCATGGTCAAATTTGATTGTTGCCCTTGTTAGTATATACATTCTGAAAAATGTTCGTTATTATGACATCTCTCATGGATTATACGCCGTTTTCAATTAGTTGTATTAGGATTTTTAGTTCAAAGTACATGTCTTATATTACTTGGACTCTATATTTTATCTTAAGTACCCATGTCGGATTTTGACACTCTAACATGGGTATCTTTACTTTGACACTTTATTTTGGGCCAAAAATGATGGAATAGTTTCATATACTAGATGAATCAGACACTTAGACATGTATCTTATAATATAAAATCAATCTTGGGGATTCAAGCCTGCTACCATCAACTTAAGCTTTTGGTTGAGTTATCTTTTGACATGGTATTGGAGCCAGTGTGACCAAAAGGTCACGGGTTCGAATTTCTTCAGCTTCATATCCCTATTGGAATATTTAGCGTGGGGTGAAAGGGGGCTTATGTTGCATCCACACTTCAAGCATAATGGGCTCTTTTGTGACGGGGCGTGATTAAATATAAAACTAACCTTGGAGCTTCCACCATCAGTTCAATTACATGTCTAAATCTCAGTTTTTTGTTGGGATGATTGAGAAATGGAAGTGTAAAGAGATTAGGGAATTCCTTTACTTTATCGTAGAGTAAATTTAAGGGTGTCTTACGTTGGGTTTTCATATATATTCAGGTGTGATTACTATCTAGTTTATAATTGAAGCTGGTGCGTTATAACTTATATCATTATAAAAGATTTAAAGAAAAAGGTTGAGGGAGGTTTCCTGATACACTGAAATCTGATATTATCCTTAGCATTTCATCTCTTTGTAGAGGACGGCTAGTTTGTCAAGCGGGAAATGTTTTGCAAGTTGTAGTTCAGGTGCTCTATAAGTTTAGGGATGTCTCTTTTTCATGAACTTACTTCAAGGATGAGTTTTTATTTTTTTTATTGTCAACGACTATTATTTTTTGACATGATTATTGAGTGAAATATTGAGCAATAAAGATTAACTTAATGGGTGAAGGAAGAAAAGTGATAAGTTGTATTCCCAATTGGGTTTGGAAATACTAACATTGGTATATGGTCATGGGGAGCAAGAAGACTAAATGATGTACACTGCATTTGTTCCTCTGAAACATGACAGCGTTGTTGTATCAGTGTGCCACATCATTTTCGTGTGCGTGATGCCAAGATCGCCTATGGTTTTTTTCTTTCAGTTTCTTTCTGTTATATATTATTTTATCAGGACAGCAAAGGAGGTTCGTTTAGGAACTCAATCTGCAACTGTTTGGAAACTTATCTGGAGCATTCTTTTTCTGATTTCTCTACTCGATTTTAAACTTTTAGTAGTGGAAAACCTTGTAACTTGGCTCAATGCTGTTAAAATAGATGTACAGTGTGTGTTTCACTTGTAGATTTGTGTCTCTTCACTTGTAGATTTTGTGTTTCACTTGTAAGTTGCCTATGGTTTTTTTTCTTTCAGTGTCTTTCTGTTATATATTTCATCAGGACAGCAAAGGAGGTTGGTTTAGGAACTCTACAACTGTTTGGAAACTTATCTGGAGCATTCTTTTCTGAATTCTCTGTGCGATTTTGAACTTTTGGTAGTGGAAAGGCTCAATGCTGTTCAGATAGCTGTAGAGGGTGTGTTTCACTTGTAGATTTTGTGTCTCTCCTTGTTGGTCTATCGAGTTGCTAATCACATTAATCATTGCATGTGAAGGTGGTCTTTGCTAATCATTTTTTTATCTTTTATGTGTATATTTTTTTACTTCAGCTATCATCTTTGAAGGGCATTATATATGCACAAATAATATTAGATGGATGCTTATCTATAAACTTCTAACGTTTGCTGGTTTTCTTATTCTTCTTCTCGTTGCACTCATCCTGATTTTCTATCGAAATTCTGGTCTATTGCTTTCTTGTACTACAGTTATCCAATTCATCTGAAATCAGTGTTCTTCATCAAACAGTACCTTGATTGGTGATAATATGTAGCTCAGTAACAGTAGATATTGTAGCTAGGTTCAGTAAGCTTAAGCTAAGAGGTTATTGAATGGGCCTTTTGGTAATTCCTAAAAACGTTGCCACACATATTAGGGAAGCCTATTTTGATTTAGCTATGTGCTTCATAGTAGAAAATATATAATGATATCTCGAAAATAAGAATGTGTACCTCTTAGCAAGTGTAAAAACAAATGTCAGCTGTTTGCTGACAGCTTACTTTTATTTCTTCATGCAGATTGGTTACCGACACATTGATTGTGCTCATATCTATGGAAATGAAAAGCAGGTATGGAAAACTTAAAGATCCACTCTTCTCTTCATAGTATCTTTTTTTCTTTTCTCAAAGTTTTTTTTAATACACTAAGATCTAGTTTCAGTTGAGAAAATTTTCCAATCTTGAAGATATTTTATCGACCTTATTATGCTTTACTTGATTACTAGATTGGAGTTGCTTTAAAGGAGCTGTTTGAAGATGGCATTGTGAAGCGAGAAGACTTATTTATCACCTCCAAACTCTGGTTAGTAGTGAAATTAAGCCTGCTTAGTTTTATGTATGTTATGAAGTTGTGTAGGTATGTAGATGTTGGTTAATATTAATATAATCTTGTAACTAATCCTTGTCTATTACCATGTTGAACTGAACTGTCTTTGTTTGACAATATGCAGGAACTTTGATCATGAGCCAGAAGATGTGCCGAGGGCACTAGATAGAACTTTGAGTGACCTTCAACTTGACTACTTGGATCTATATCTTGTATGTGACCTACCTGGTTTATTAGGAATCTACCATTTAAAAGTTTTGTCTAATAGTTTAAATCTATTCATTATTTGATGAATTTTGATTCATCACATTGATTTTAGTGTTGGGTGTCATTGTAAAAAAAGATCCATTGGCCAGTAAAGGAGAAAAAAGGATTACCTAACAATCCTGACAAATACATTCCAACAGACATACCTAGTACATGGAAAGCAATGGAGTCGCTTTACGATTCAGGTAAGGTCCGAGCCATTGGAGTTAGCAATTTCTCTGCCAAGAAACTTGATGGCCTTCTTGAAGTTGCTCGTGTTCCTCCTGCTGTAAACCAAGTTGAATGTAATCCTTTGTGGCAACAAGCAAAACTGCATGATTATTGCAGATCAAAGCACATACATCTATCTGTAAGTTTCCAATTTGAACTCCTTTTAAAAGCTTTAATATAAGATATAATGATATATACCTTATCATGTTAAAAATCAAGGTTGGCCTAGTTGGTTGGAAGCGCTCCTTCCACTCCTGTGACACGAGTTTGATTCTTGCCCCTTGCAATATGGGATTCCCAAATTCTCCCCACTTGCAAGAATCTTCATGTTTGCATCATTATAGCCTTATATGGCAGTAATTCAAGGTTGAATAGCTACCACTTTTGTAGTTTGGCTTTCGAATCAAATAGAATGACCTGTAACTTTTTGTTTTCAGGGATATTCACCATTGGGTCATCAATCTTCTGAAGCAAACAAGAAAGGGCTTCTTTTGGATCCTATTCTCAATGTGGTTGCAAAAGAACTAGGGAAGTCTCCCGCACAAGTAGCTCTTCGTTGGGGGATTCAGATGGGTCATAGTGTATTGCCGAAATCCTCAAACGAAGCAAGATTGAAAGAAAATTTGGACATTATTGATTGGTCCATACCTGAAAATTTGCTCTATAAATTTTCCGAGATTAAGCGAGCAAGTTCCTCATGCTGTTGCATTTTTCTTAGTCTCATATTCCAAACTTTAGATGCAATATTTCCATAAGTGAAATCGTATATATTTCGAATTCTGGATGCAATATTTCCATAACTGGAATGATTATGCTTTCAAGTCAGTTGAATTGGACGAAAGTTTCAGTTAACTGTTGATCACAAAAAAGAAAAATTAAGGATGAATGCATCAGCTTGTTCCTAATTTAGTGAGAGTCGTGCTTGGTTGGTGCATGTTCTAATCTTAATATCTTTTTCTTTTCAGGAAAAAATTGTTACAGGCAAGAATATGGTGCATGAGGCATCTGCTGGCTACAAAACTGTAGAAGAACTATGGGATGAGCAACTCTGATTTTAATTTTTAGAAGTATTTCATAGGTTCCTATATGGCTATATCATAGGTAGACTACCTGCTCAAGTGCTACTTGTGTCTGTGTCCTAGTTCAAGAACTCTTACTGTATTTACGGAAAATAAAATGTCTCATCTTTTTATTTCGAACTCTGTAATTTGTGTATGGAACAATTTATGTTTATGTTATGCTTTTTTTTTCGTGACTAATCTTTTAATTGGGTATGATGGTCAAAATGTGTGTTCAAAATTTTGTAAACGTTGATATTATAAGTACAATCATTACATTAATTTTGAACTAAAGTGTTTAGGCCAACCATGTTCGGTTGGGACATCGACGACTAGATTAAAAAGGAAAAATAAAGGATGAAAATAAAAGGAGAGGAGACACGCGAAATGATAACATGGAAAACCCCAAGGAAGGTGGGTTTTAACCATGGATGGTTATGAGTCCACCAATCCACTATGGTTCGGACATTAAAGCCATTGTAATTACAAGTACATTTAATGATCATGTATATGTAGTTATGGCGAATGTAGAAGTATTGACATAAGGAAATATAAATAAAAATATACTAAGAGACGGTTGCAGTACCAAGACACTTATACCGCCGACAATTTTTCCATGGAGTCGTTACGTATGAGATTGGATACTTTGAGTAAAATGTCAATGACAATTGACAAGTACATGGACAATGGGGTATGATATTTGGTGTTGCAGGTGTATGATGTAGGGAGAAAGCGTTGTAGTAGTATTTGAAGGATTAGCTATCGTTATGCAATATAAAATCGAGCGTGCAATAATCTCTGTAGCCAGTGGAAATATGGTTTGTCTTTTGCCTCCAACAAACAATAGTAGATCTATAAATTTACAATGGAGCTTATTCATGGCTAGGTGTAAGTGCATTAGGCATAGTATTTAGTGATGATATGTTTTCGTAAGGAAGAAACAATGGGTGGATAAATGGGTAATTGAAATAGTTGAAAGGAATAAACAATAGTAGTTCGTTGTAGATGGTTCTCCTCTAATGTATGATCTATGAGCCCTTTCATAGCCTTTGTTGTAACATTGTTGGTGGAATATTGTTGCATAGTGTTCTTTAACCTCTTCCCCACTAATCGGTTGTGGGATCTCGATAAAACTAGTAGGAATTTTATCTAGAATAAATCCCAGGATAATAAATCGCTAATCTCGCTCATTGGTTGGGATAAGATTTGTAAGCTTAATTTTTATGGTGGTTTGGGTATTAGAAAAGCCCATGTTAATAACATGGCACTTCAAATGGAACTTCTCGACGGATTATTTTGGACCCTTCAAATTTATGGGTGTCGCTAGTTAGGAAAAAACTATCTAAAAGATCAATCTCATTGGGATTATACCCCTAAATCCTTAGTATCTTGGCAATGGAGGAAGCTCCTCTCTTTGAGACCTATCTTTAGAATGGGCTCAGATGGATTGTGGGTAATGGCTCTAAAGTTTCTTTCTGGTATGATAATTGAGTGTATCCATTTCCCATATCTGATGTTACCTAAGGTTCTTATTTGATAGATAATTTGATGTTAGAGGCTTGTTGTGTCTGGTTGTTAGTGGAATGCTAATTTTTTGAGATCAATTGTTAATGAGGCTATTATGTTAGATATTCTTAAGATCTTTCTCGCCTATGTCTAGGTTTGAGGATAAGCTTGTTTGGGGCCTTACCGCTTATGGTTTTTATTCGGTTAAGTCGGGGGCTATTCTTATTCAAGGTTATGGTATTCGACGGAGTTGAAAATGTAAATTTCATGTGGATCCGGAAATTGGACATTCCTCCTAAAATTAAATTTTTCTTTGGAAAATTTGTTTAGATGGTCTTTTAACTAAAGCAAGGCTTGAGGTAAGTCATGTTTTCCTTCCTCAAGACTCAAGAATGTGTTATGTGTAATTTTCATTGTGAGGATGCTCTTCACATTCTTTTTGGTTGTAATTTCACTAAAAATGTAGCCTTTCCGCTGCCGGTCATTCCTAATGTTCAAGTTGGGATAGATATTGTTCTTTGCTTTCTAGTCTTAGATCTTCTATTAGTATTGACCACGTTTGTAACCTTTCTATTATTTGGTGGAATGTTTGGTTTGCTAGGAATAAAGTTATTTTCCAAGGCGTTTCTACATATATAGTAGTTGCTGCAATTATGAAATTTGCCTCAGATAGGTTTTCAGTGAATAAAAATGAGGATGCTCTCTTTGTCCCTTGTACAGTTAAGTGTTCTAGTTTGAGTCCAGGTATGGGCAAGCCATCAAAGGAGGTCTGGTGGTCCCCTTAGTTAGGTTTGGGGGTAGCTCCTCCTTCGGTTTTATTATTAGAAGTGCTAGTAGGGAAGTGTTGATTATGGGAGCCAAGAAGTTACATCCCTCCTCTTCTATTCTATTCTTTTAGCAGAGGTTTGGAGTATGAGGGAAGCAACCATTTTTTTAGAAATAAAAAATATTCAGATTGAGGGGGATAATTTGATGGTTATTAATTCTCTCAGAAAACTTTGGAAAATTCCTTGGGAAATTGACCTGGTTGTTCGTGATGCAGGCGTTAATCTTCTAAGGTTTGATGAGGTTCAAATTAATCATTGCTTCAGGGACGCAAATTAGGCTGCGGATTTTTTGACTCACAAAGGCCATTCTTGTTATACTTTACACCATTGGTTTGAGGTCCACGATCCGGATCTTCTCGCCATCATCCGAAAGGATGCTTTAGGCTGGTCTTATGTTAAAGGAACTATGGGGATGCTAGAGAGTTGTGGAAGCAGGAGAACTTATGTCCACCTAGTTTTGATTCTGGATCCTCATCTAGTACACCATCCTCCTCGGTGTCATCTCATGTTAATCGGGGTGATGACTGGTAGTGTGCGATGCATAAGAAAGATCCAGTCACTAAACAACGATTTATTCCAGTTAAGAAAACAAATATTGCAGCTGACAAATACGTATGTATATCACTATAACTTTTAGTTTGACATATATATGTTTTTTCTTTCTTGAATACATTATTATTTGCAACTTGTTTTTTGGGCAGTTGGAGTACAAGGAGAAGCAAGCTATTATCAATACTTATTGATCTTGCTAAAAATAAAGAACCAAAGTAATATTGATAGATTATACACATTTGAAATGGGAAAGTATTGCACTTTCAATTAATTGATGTTGTCTTCTTAGGTGGCTAATATGAAGCTTACTATCATTATCATTTATACTTTGTTTGTCTTTGTACATTGTGATGGATGCATTTCTATGGTATATTACACTTTACTTAGCTTATTTGTTCTACATTATTCATGATTTTTTTTAATAATCATGTTTGAGATTGTTTTGTAAATAAGTAAATATTTTTTAAAATTGCTAAAAATTGTCAAAAACATATTATATGTTTGTAAAAATATTGTTATTTGAAATATTTAATTTTAGGATTTAATATTGGTATCTTACACATATTTTTGGCAAAAGATAAAGAACTTATGTATCTTTACTTTCATCGGTAAGTTCAAGAGTAATTAGATATTAAATTACTTTTTTTGTTAATACATTGTTGCACTATTAAGATGTTTTTCTTTAATAAAACTCTATGAATAGTTTCTCTTACATATTATTTCAATTTATTAGATTTATTCACAAAATTAATTTAATTTTTTATATGTTTCTGCACCCATGGCGTGCATATAAGCTAGTATATAAAACATAAGCTTCATTAACTTAGGGCCCGTTCGTTATCGTTTTTTGTTTTCAGTTTTCAGTTTTTTTGAAAACTAAAAACCAAAAAAGGAAACCAGAAAAAGTGGTTTTCACTTTTTAGTTGTCAGTTTTCAAAATCATCATGTTCCCAATAAATTTGACTAATTTTTTATTCATTATAGGACATATATCATAAGACTTTGAAAATCAAAAAACCAAAAACAGAAAAACCGTGTAATACGGACGCCCTTAACTAACAAACCGTTTATTTACATGACATCAAAGAAACATAAGAAAAATACAAAAAGAAGCGGGTAAATAATTCAAAAGAACATGGAGCTAGAATCATTCATTCTATTTCTACCCTCTCTTCAAACCTCACTTGCAAACCACCTTGCATCTTCGCAGTCAGATTAGGAACATAAACAGGCTCGAATCCGTCGTCTACCACCGGAACAACCCGAAACCTCTCCAAGCTGCCAGCCACAACTCTCTTCATTTGCAAGAATGCCATGTCCTTACCAAGACAAACACGAGGCCCGGCTTGAAAAACCGGGTACGAATACGAATCCTTAGGCACAAACTTCCACTTCACTTCCCCTGTACCAACTTCTAGCCATCGCTCTGGCCTATATTCAGCCCAATCAAGCCCCCATATACTTTCCATTCTTCCCATAGCATAAGGGTGATATGTTATCCAAGAACCCTTTCGCACTCGCGTGCCATCGGGTAATACATCGTTGGCGGTAGCCTCCTTGGTGTCTAATGGCACGGGTGGGTATAGCCTCATGCTCTCATACAATGCAGCATGAATATAAACCATGTCTTTAACTTCTTCTAAAACAGAGAAATGCTCTGTTTTATTGCTCTGTTTTCCTCTGTTTTTGTTGATTTCTTTGATGATTTCCTCTTCTACATGTTTGTTCTTGTATAGGAGCCAGTAAAACCATGTTAGAGCAGACGATGTTGTGTCTCGGCCTGCGAGTATAAAACTGATAACAATGTCAGTAACAAAGTTCTCATCAGAGTGGCCTGATTTTAGAAACCTTGACAATAAATCTTCTGGTTCTGATGAGGAAAAACCCTCTAAATTCTTCAAAATTCCCTGTTTTTTCTGACTAACAAGGGATTTAGCAAAGTTTCTGATCTCTGAAACTGCTTCTTTGAGCTTCTTTTCTGACCCAATGTTCAGAAATCTTCTGATTTTCCAGGTGATAGGAAAAAATGTTCTGAATCTCTGACCACTAATCATCACAGCATCTTCAAAAGCAACTGCAAACTTAGCATTTGGTAAAGAGGGTGACAAGTATTCTGGATCATACCCAAATGCAATCTTGCAGATATTGTCAAATGTAAACCTCTGAAGTATGTCTTGTAGATCAAGGACTGTGTGATTCTTGGCTGCATCAGACAGCATCGGGATCAACCTATCAGAAAGCTCGGTATCAACAACGGTCTCAACGAACTTTCGTAAGGACTTGGTGTTGAATTCATGGCTAGCAACTTGCCTTTGAAACTTCCATACTTCACCATCAACATTGAATATGCCATCCCCTAGGAGGTCTTCAAGAATGGCCTTATGGAGAGGGCCTTTTTGGTAAAATGGAAACTGGGTCTTTAGGATGTGCTGCACATTGGCTGGATTGCCAGTAATGATGTGCTTTTGTCCCAATGGCCGGTGGATGACAAAGGTGGAGGTAGGGGAGTTGAGTACCAGACTCGTGAGCCATCGGAATCTCTCGTCTTTTTTCTGCTTCAACACCGCGATCAAATGGCCGATTAGAGGGTAAGCTTTGGGGAATTGAAAGCTTGTAGATTGGCAAGATTTTGTTGCTTGAGGGGATGAAAACTTGATGAAGTATAAGAAAAGAAATGGGAGGATTAGTAACAATGGGTATAACAACTTAAAGTTGCCGAGCTCAAACATGATTTATAACTAGAGTTTGCTGCTATGTTCTAGTAAATCAGAAACAGAAATTCATTGATAAGAAAGAAAGATGATGGTTTGTAGATCAACTCTTTTGATGCATATATATTGGTCAAACTATGTGTAACAATCAGCTCAAGTAATTTAAAATAGCACAACTTCAGAAGCTCTTAATGAGACTAAATTTAAAATTCCAACTTGCTTGGCAAGTACAGCAAGGAATTGCCACTAGAAACAAGAATCAGCAAGATTATTATACGTTTAAAATCTTGTGCTTGTTACATGAATCTTGAAATATCTAAACTCGTATATGATATATTGATATACTATTTTTGTCAAGCTACTCATGAATCACGATCAATAAAGCGATGAATATGCACGATCATCGAATGTGTGACAGCAATGAACTAACTTAGTTGTTTGCTCTTCCTGCAGAAGTCCCCTGAATCTGCACTGACCATAGAACATACATGATACATATCAGAAACTGGTACGGGTACGAGTACGTGACCTAGAAGAAGTACCCGGCTTACATAGATTACAACAACAACCCCAAATTGTGTTTACTTTCGACTTCTGATTGATCTGGCCAATCACATTTTTCCAAATTCAATAGGCCTTAGCTTGAGGTCCTTCAAAACAATTAATCTATATACTAACACAAGTCCTAAATCCCTTTGTAAAAAAATGATTCAAAGGAATAAAATTGTTTGGTCATGCCTTATAGCCTTTTTTATATCATTAGATAAAAGGAGGAAGTTGCCGGGAAGGAGAGACAACACTACAAATACTCCTATATAATGGCAATTTGGTTAACATGCGGGTGCGGCACATGTATATTTGGGTCGTCCATTACAAGAGCACTAACTTTACTAATAATTTGCCTTGGAAAAGAAAGGAAAAAAAACTCTGCCAAAAATTTCTCACACATAAACATATCATTAGTGAATCTGGTACCGAGGATGTGCTAATACGCATGAAACAAGTCTACCTTGTTCATGTTGAAATTTACTTAATATATTTAAGCACTAGTTTCAACCCGAGCTTTCAAGAAAGCTCAAAAGTATATATGTTGAAGCTCAATATTTTAAATAGTTATGTTGTTTGAGCTCATTTTGCTTATAAATTAAGTTGTATTCACCAACGAGCTTTTTTATACTCCTTAAAGCAAGCCCTAGACCAAAAAAAATTATGCGAGGTGTTGCTCGCTATTCTACTTAACATGTTATGTGGATGTCATCTAGCTTAGTTGGTAAAGTTTTGTGGAGGTGGTACCCGAAACCTGATAGTATATTAGCATTCATAAATGCCAGTGTAAATTGTAGTAAAAGCGACAAAATATATAGGAACAAAAATATTAAAGTAATAATATGTTACCAAAAGAGAAACAAAAAAAATAAGAAAAGAAGGGTGTTAAAGGCTTAAAGTAGATTTGGTTTTATTTGAAACGATTTATCAATAATATGTGATTTTTTTTTAGGGAAATCAATAATATGTGATTTCAACTCTTAAGATACTTGATAGGAGAGTTGCCTCATGAGTTCCTTAAGTATCTGAGACATATTCATTACAGTTTAAAATTTCAATGCATCAAATCTTCCTACTACTTATCCTGCAACTTTGTGTTCAGCAAACCTAATCTTCAGACGTGGTGGAAATAGGAGGCCTTTGAGCAGTTTAGAGAGGTAGATATAGATATTGGGCAAAGGACATGAATGTATAATGAACCACTTCCTTATGCCATAAAATTTGCCTATTTTCTTTCTTGATAGATTTTATACATTCCTTTCTTCAATCCTTACAGCAAAACCACCTTGCATTTTCGAAGTCAAGGTAGGAACATAAACAGGCTCAAAACCTTCTTCCACCGCCGAAACTACCCGAAACCTCTCCAAGATACCACCCACCACCCGCTTCATTTGCAAGAATGCCATCTCCTTCCCAAGACAAACTCGAGCTCCGGCTTGAAAAACCGGGTACGAATAAGGGTCCTTTGGCACAAACTTCCACTTCCCTTTACCTGTCTTTTCTCCATCCTCCACTACTTCCAACCAACGGTCTGGCCTGTATTCAGCCCAATCTGAGCCCCATATACTTGCCATTCTCCCCATAACATAAGGTATATATGCTACCCACATACCCTTTACTACGTGCGTGCCGTCTGGCAAGACGTCATTTGCAGCAGCCTGCTTCGCGTCTACAGGCACTGGTGGATACAGTCTCATGCTCTCACATAATGCAGCATGGGTATAAACCATGTCTTTTACTTCTTCAAAAACAGAGGAATGTTCTGTTTTATTGCTCTGTTTTCCCCTGTTTTTATTGATCTCTCTTAGGATTTCTTCTTCTATATGTTTGTTCTTATATAGAAGCCAGAAAAACCATGTTAAAGCGGCTGATGTGGTGTCTCGGCCAGCAAGGATAAAACTGATCACGATGTCAATGACAAACTTTTCATTACGGTGGCCAGCAAGAAACCTTGACAGTAAATCCTGTGTCTCTGAATTCTTCATAATCCCATGTTTTTTCTGTCTTACTATGGAATTTGCGAAACCACGAATAGCACTAACTGCTTCTTTAAGCTTTTTCTCTGAACCAATATTGAGAAACCTACGAATTTTCCATAGGTGTGGAAAATATGCTCTAGCTCTCTGACTACTAATCATCACAGCATCCTCAAAAGCAGCAGCAAATTCAGAGTGTGGTAAAGAGAATGACAAGTATTCTGGGTCATACCCAAAAGCAATCTTGCAAATATTGTCAAATGCGAACCTCTGAAGTATGTCCTGGAGATCAAGTACTGTCTTAGTCTTAGCAGCATCAGACAGGATTGGGATCAACCTATCGGAAAGCTTGGTATCAACGACAGTCTCGACAAAGTTTCGTAAAGATTTGGTGCTGAATTCATGGCTAGCGATTTGCCTCTGAAACTTCCACATCTCACCATCTGCATTGAATATGCCATCTCCTAAGAGGTCTTGAAGAATGGTCTTTTGATCAGGGCCCTTTTGGTAAATGGGAAACCGGGTCTTGAGGATGTGTTCCACGTTAGCCGGGTTGGCAGTATCGATGCTTCGCCGTCCAAACGGATGGTGGATGACAAAAGTGGCGGTCCGGGAATTGAGTAGAAGGCTTGAGAACCATTGGAACCTCTCATTTTGGTGCTTGTAAATGTCAATCAAGTGACCAATTAGTGGGTAAGATTTTGGGAATATGATGTTTGTAGAACTGGAAGTTTTTGGTGTTTGGGAGGACAAAATCTTGTTGATAAAGAGTAAGATTAGAAATGGGAGGATTAGCCAAAATGAAGGAAGTACCAACATCTTAAACTCAAACATCACTTAGAAAATGGACAGTTTTGTGAGTTTCCTACCACTATCTGCAAGTATTATCTGAACTCTAAATTAATAGCAGATTCTTTTGAGAAAACGTCACCAATCACCATAGATTGCAAAGACATAAGACGTCACCAGTGACCTAAGCTAGTAGTTCTAGTCAAGTACTGAAGTCAAGCAAAAAGGTACAAATTAAGCACATGTATCATGTATCCAAGAAGCAGCAAAGAAGATCATTCAGCAAAACACAACGTGGATCCCACTTAACTTAGGCTCAACTTGCTTTTGTTGAACTTAACTTATGTTTGCATAACTGGACCATTTAGGTTCAACTTGCCTTTACGGATTTAACTTATATGTAGCGTAACTTAAACTTAATTTTCTTTGAACTTACGTTAATTTTTTAAGATATTAGAATCCCGTTATCCACCTACGGAGAGAAGTACATCACTATCATTTATGGCCAAATTATGCTAAATATGTTGAACATAATTTCGTATTCAACCTCAAAAATCCCGCAAAAAAAATCGCATGAGTTGAATACTTGAATATGCTTTTTCTAGAAAATGATAAAAAAAAAAAAGCACAAGTCAAAAACCATCTTTCTAGGCTATGTTGCATGAAAACATAAAAAGGAAAACCAAAAAATAAAACTAAAAAAGCTCTTTGCATACAGTTAGAAAATGTAGCAACACAAAGACTTAGAAAGAAAATGTTATTGTAACTCTTTACTTTTCATTGTTTGTTTCGTTGGCATCAAAAAAACATGGGAAGTGAAAAAAAAAAAAAGGTGACATTTCTAATTGAAATAAACACAAATGTCATTTCTTGGAAAGTGAAGTCTGGGAACGTCACATTCATCAGAATTCCAATGCATCAAAGCTTCCAAGTACTTAACCTGCAACTCTGTGCTGTTCTGCAAAACTATTGTTCTGATACACATACACCACGGATGAAACTTGGTTTACGTATGTATGGCGGAATCAAACTCACCATCATAAAATTACTTATTTAATAGTCTATTAGGAGCGAATAATCTACCCACTGGGTTTGAAGTAGTTAATGTCCCACAACCACTGCTTTGCTCGCAACACAATTATTAGCACAGAATTAAATATCTTTGCTTTCAACAAAGGAACATATAAAGTAGATATGAGATCATATATGCAAATGTATGGGCTTCCATAGATAATGAGACACCAAGTATTTTTATAATTTGGAAAATGTGGTAATCGTAGGCTATGAGAATTACAAGAAAACCAAATCACATCGGTCATTGGCGGATGCAACCAGGTGCATGATGGCCGATTGAATTAAACCTCAAGAAACGATTGAAAAACTATCACAAAAATGCACATCAATTTACATACGCTTTGATCATTCGGTTCTGAGAATATCTACAAGAGATGCAACCGCTGCTACAATAAAAACAAGCAAAGTGTATAAACACCCCCGACAAAAATAGATGCGAGAGCCTAGCTTTTTCATCAAGTATTGAGCAGATACCTTAGCAAGAACCTTCTTCGTGATAATCCATCTCAGAAACTAAGCAACTGCTAAAGCCTGAAAGGTAGAATGGCCTCTCCTCTGAAAGACACTTGCAACCAAGCTGTTGATTCTTCAATCTTTCAGTTCTTTTGCCTCCAGCACGGATCTGTTTGGGGGAAGAATAAATAGGGGTCAGTTACCAAGATACTGACTTCGTAATTGAATGCCAAAGTGCAGCAGTATATATGAACTTCAGTGATTTCATTAGAGATTGAGCATAACTCGAATCTGTAAAAATTTATGTGAGTACAAGTATATAATATCTCCATTCAGTTTTGTCATTTCAACAGAGATAATAGAATGGATAGATAAACTATGTTGCTGATACTAACTCTGTTTTTCCATGAGTTGGAACATTTGCTTTTTAAGGTCTCCGATGCATAATTGACATTAATAATCTTTAGCTATACACTAGTAGTAAATATCATTAAATTTTGATATTTCAAAAATATATATTGCCGTGAATTTCAACATCTCACATAACAATATACGACTTTATATATAAGGACTATGGAGTGGAAGTTAAAAAAAATGGTCAAAGAATATAGAGGTTGACCGTGAAAAGGAAAATGTTGCAATTAGCTACTAATAAAAGAACAGAGGAACTGTATAAAATAAAAAGATCACATTATATCATAACCATAAGTTGGTTAAGCCATATTCATAACCGGATCATTCCAAAGCCAGATAACACCTAAACATATGAATTTACGAATTATACTGCATCATCAACGTAAGTAACATGTAAAAGGAACAGCTGAAGGGGCAAGGAATAGGAACAGGAAAAGAAAAGGTGCCAGGAGAGACATACCCTGCAAGCTTCCAGATATTGTAGGACATTTAAAGATGTGCAGCACCATACTAATCTTCAATTCTATGAATTTTCAGTTTCAAAGGATTCAATGTAGGAACCTTCTGCATCCTCTGCAAACAAAATTTCCTCGTTCATATCCGGAAAATCATCTGGATATTTTATTCTAAAATAGTCAAGCTCTGTTTCCAAGTCTTGTATTTCTTTCTCCTTTTCAGCAATCATGTCATTAGCCTTTTCCAGCGCATCCACATCGTACTCTGCTTGCTCTTCCATCATCCTCAGATACTGAAGAGCCTCCATGTTAAGTGCAGCCTTTTCCTCTTGCAACTTAGTGATCATAGCCATAGCTTGATTCGCAGCAATTGCAGCTGCATTTCTCTCTTCTTCTAGCTCCTTGTGCAAATCTTTGATCCGTGTCTTATCATATTCAACCTGTCGTCTCAACTTGTCGACAAGACTTTCACCTTCAATTTCACTAACACTTTCTTCTAGAGATTCAAGGGACTGAGACCTCTCCATAATCGGCAATTTTGGAGGCATCAGAGAGTCAATCGAGCCAGGGCTCTCAATCTTCTGTGGCTCATCCGTGTTACCATTCACTAAAGAATATATATTGCTTGATGATGAATCTATTTGAGGATCCAATATTTTTGAAGAAGTAGATTCCTCAGCTGATCCAATACCATTGCAAGCTCTTTTGCCAAGTTGTTCTGAGAAAAGATTTGAAACTTTAATGTCCTTAACAGTACTCGATGCAACATCTCTTGCACCAATGGCTGAACTATTATTGGGCACAATTGCAGCATCTTTCCTTAAATAATCAGTTGAGGTACTATTCAAATCAATGGATTCCCAACTATTCATAGCAGAAGCATGTATTTTATCACCAATTTCCCTGGTTTCAATATCTGAAAGTAATTTTACAAGAATAAATAATAATCAACCATTGAGAAACTAGGGGTATGACTAAAGTGTACAAACCTACTCCTTCTGATTGTAAATAGATGTTCCATTGGCAAAAGTGAAAGCCAAAGTGGAATTTCTATCAACAAACGAAGGGAGCATGAAACAAAAGACTAAAAGAGAATGCCATATGAACTTACTCTTTTGTTTTGATAGTCTAGCAGGCAGTTGCATTTTGGGTGGTGTAGCAGTTTTATGAGAAATAAAATCTGAAAAATCAGAACCACCAAACTTTTTTGATAGAGGAACTCTGTCACCCTCATCTGCTGATACAGATGATGAACCTTCCACAGCAGTAGATGAAAGAGGTATATCGTCCAATGTAACAAACTCAGATGGTGCAGGACTTGCTTTATTAATGATGTTTTGCCAGTTTATCTCTCCAAGACCCTGCCTTAAATCACCATTAGAAACAAGAAATTTTGGAGTGGTCGTTTCACCTTTTTCAGGCTCGAGATGTGGAAACATAAGATTGCTAGCGACAGGAGTTGATTTCTGGAATTGCATTGCTGGGAAAACGTCATCATACTGACTCTTCCTAATGAACTTGGAACCCTGTAAAGATAGGTATTCATCCTTTTTTTGGTTCTGAGGCACAACAAATGTGTCATCATCATCAGAAAATGGGAAATCTGACTCCGAGTCTGAACTGATCTTCACCTCAGTGTATCCCACATGAGATAACGAATCATAATCTGTAGTGGACAATGAAAACCGGTCCTTTTTCTTCTTCAAGCCCTCTTGACGGTTTACACATCTATGTCCAGGTGACTTTGGTAAAGGAATATCCGGTCTTGGAACAGCATTTGATGGTTTTGTCTGGACAAACTTTTGCACATTTGGTCTAGATCTCCATGCCTTTGAACAACATGAACACAACTTTGTAGTCAAAGAACCAGAACCAGAGTCCAAATTTAGCAATGGTTTCTGAAGACAATCTGATCCCAACTTACCAACCAAGATTTTGTATGTTTCTTCACTTGACTCATTCTTCGCAAATGACAAGAGACATTCTTCACACATTGCATGAACATCAGCAAGCTTACCATGGTTATGACAAGAAACCAAGGATGATATCTCTAATTTATGATTACTACAAAGCAGATTTCTGTAAAAATCCGGCTTTTCTTTCCCCAAAATATGATCAAGCCTCGAGCACAATATACACGGTAATTGTAGCTCACAATATTGAGCAAATTTTGTTAATAAATACGAAAATGCTGCATCGAGTAGCAAGAGAAACAGCAACAACCACTCGCACGCAGCTGATTTTAGCACGTGGACAAAGCCGTGTAAACTACTATCCTCTTTAATTGGAAAGGCTCCTCTTACAGCCATATGTTCTAATTACAAGAGTTCCTACAATGAACCAAATATTCCAGTTGGGAAAACCAAATGACAATCCAGCTTACGAAAACAACCCGAATTCCGAGCTTCCGAGATCAAAATTGACGGTCCCATCCCAAATTCAGACCCTAAAACCACCAAAAATGCCAAAATTCACAATCCCTACACCAATTTATCAGAACCTACAATAACATTAACAACCAATCACCTAACATTCTTATAACAAAAACCCAAATGCCATATAATTCCACCTAAATTCACACCCATCAAAACAAGAAATTAACAAATACCCAATTCTTGCCAATGATTAAAAGTCAATACAACAATACCCAATTCCTCAAATATTCCTCAAATATTCCATAACAGACTTCTTCAAATGAAAGTCAGGATATTATAATTTCTAGAATATCAAAGAAAACGGCAATGAAAGGTCATTACTTTCAAAATGCCCACAATTTTCTAATATCAGGAATGATGAAAATGTTAAAAGAAATCCTTAATAATTCATATTCGAAACATATAATTATCAAAAATGAAACACAAAAAAAGTTTCAAAGAATCTGCAATTTTGGAGAGAGAAAAAACCAAAATGAGGAGAGAGAAAGAGAGGGTACCTTGTATGGAGATTGAAGATGGATCGAAGATGAGCGAAATACAAGGAAGAAGAAGGAAGGTGAATAAAAATGCAAGTTTTTTTTTTGAAGGATTATAAGTGAAGAAATTTGATGGTGGGATGAAAATGAAATAATGACAAAGACGTCTTTTGGGCTATGAGAAATCGACTGACCGTTAAAACTTATAACCTCAACCAACAACATTTTTTGTTGGGCCAAATGAAACAAAAATGTCTTTTCTTGGTTTTCCTTTTTCTTTTCCATGTGCACATGCACCTCGGGCTAGAATTCCCTTCACTTTATAAATGGCATTATTATATAAATATAGGCGAGGGAGGGTACAAACATTGGCGCCTCAGGTGAGTGATTATATGCGAGGCAGCCTGCAGGGAAATTATCTTACCACAGTGCTCTCGAAAAGTCCCTAATAAAATTTTATTATAAATACAGGTGGTCAAGGATGTATATTGAAGATGGTGAAAGAACGCAGATGGAATACATGAAAATGAATAGAGATGTATTGAGTACTCATGATTTTCGAGTTTGAATCTTGAGTGGCGGTCAAAGATGTATATTGGAGGCCGTGAAAGAAAATAGATGGAATAAATGATAATGAATAGAGATGTATGGATTATGAGTACTCATGATTTTTAAGATTGAATCTTGAGTAGTAATTACTCTTGAAACATAAGCAATTGATCATTAAGAACATAATGTTTGAAAGTAACTTCAAGAATAAAAAATAAGCGATCAAGAAGTATATGTCTTGTATTATTGAAAATAAATAGAGAATATATTGTTTAGATTTAGAAGTACCATATCATATGTTACCCTAGTTCCCAATATATGTTAAGCTAATTATATTCAAGTTATTTAACATGCAAGATACTCCCTCTGTTTCAAAGTTGGTAACTTGTTAATTAATCCTTGATAAAAATCGTAAATGATACTCCCTCCATTTTTTATTGATGCTCTTACTTGGAATTTTGGCACTATTTAAAATTACGCGCGCATAATCTTCTACATTTTTCCTGAATATATAAGAAAAAAACATGACCATGTTATCATGTGATACTTATTTAATTCATCTAAATGAGTATCTAAATATTATCAAATTAATAAGAAACAGAATGGGGTACATTGATTTCGAACTAGGTAATAATAGTCCCATATATGAGAAGAGTTCCCATACAATGTAATATAAAGTAGGCTTTGTGATTTCTGCTAGAGTTGTGCTCTCTTTAGCTAGCAGATTCACAGTGCACACGAGCGACAACGTGCATGTAGTATGTGATATGCATTTATGATATTTAATAACCTTCCCTCACTTGTAACTTTTCGAGTTTGTTAATACGCGCTTTTTGTATCATCAATAACTTCAATTGCATAATAGTAAAAATATAAAAGATCGATATTTGTCACGTATTCATTGAGACGAATCAAACAATATCTTATATGACTATGTTTTTTCTTATATATTAGAAAAAAATTAGAATATTTTCTTTACTTATAAATAATGTCATACTTGCTAATGGAAACAACATTATGGAACGGAAGGAATATTAGTTTTTTAAGTAAAATCCGACTGAGATGTCATAAATTTTAAAGCATGGGGAGTGATATGGAAAGTTTTGCTTCCCTTTAGAGTTTAGACTTACTTTACCTTATTCTTAGCTTGTCGCATGGCTCTATATGTGTGGAAAGTGAAAATAGACCTAAATTGGCTTGATTTGTCTCTCAAATTTGATAGTGTAGCATAAATGTATTATATATACACCTAAATTCTCCATAATTTTATATATTTCTTCGTTGCTTTAAACGCAACAAAATGAATATTTTATATCTCACAAAAAATACTCCTTTATTGCATTTAAAGCGAAACGGAGGAAGTAATATACTTTATACAACTATGCTAAGCCATGATTCTACCCATATATCACCAATGATATGAATAAGAACTTTAGGGTTTAGCACACTAGTAGTTCAGGCGTGGCACGCATGTGTGTACTATCTATAGTTATCGGATGTACTTTGGACAATTATACTTCAATTAGTCCATTATCGTAAACAAATTTATATATGTAGACGGAAATGGTGTGCAATCATGGCTACAAATGCTTCAAAGTATAGTAATTATGCTGTCAACCACCCAATCCTTTTATGCTTTTGTTAGCCATGCATCAATGATGATGACAAATCGGCAAAAGTGTACTTGTATTTATAATCGAATTCTCAAATGTTTGTCGAATATTCCATCTTGGTTTTATTAAAATAATTTTGCAAAGTAACTCAAATATAAGAAGAATACGTTTTGGGTGTAAATACGATGTTACACCATAACTTATTATGTAACATATATAATGACATAGATTGTAACAAGAATTGACATAAACTATACAAATAATGACATGAATCTCATGTCATTAAGTCATTTATTTCATATTATTTGAGTTTTTCTTACAAAAAAATAGTGGTTTGTGGGTTGTTACACCATAAATTATAGTGTAACAGTTACACCTAAGAATTTGTGTAATAAGAATTTTATACAAGTTTAGGTTGAATTAAGTTTTTATTAATTTCATAAATAGATTATTCACATTTTACTAGTTAACATTATTTTTTAAGAGTACATGTCGTATGTCCCTAACTCCCTACTTCTAACGCAAAAATAATAATTTTTCAACTTCTCTCTAAAACTTCTCTGCCTTCTCTCTAAACACAACCTCCCTCAAAACCCTAACCCTAGGAACTCACTGGAGTTCCGACGCCACCGGCGGTTCTCCGGCGAGTTCCCTTGCTTTTCTTCGGTTTTTTGCGCGTTTTTTCTAGCCTTTTTTTGTCCTAGTATTAGAGGTTTTCTTCTACGCTTTATCGTCCCCTCCCCCGTGTTTATGGTTTCTCCCAGTTTTTGGTGTTTTCTTCGCTCGAAACTTGTCGATGTGTCGTGGCGTCTTGTCGCCGGATAGTTCAGCCTTCTACCTCCTCCTTTCTTTTCGCTTAGCGGCTTTCCTAAGTTTAGAGTTTTCTTTGTCGTTCGTCGATTCGTGGGCGTAGTTTTCGTTCGTCGGTCGTCTGGCCGGGTCTTCCTTACCCCTCCCCTATCCTAGCGTTTGTTTGGGCTCCCTCCCCTTCCCCCGTTAGTGTTAGTTTTCGCTTTGGCTCCCCTCCCCTCCCCCCCGGTTGGTGTCCTGTTTGTTGTTGGTTAGGGCTTCCCCATCCCCCCTCCTCCGATTAGTGCTCCGGTAGTTTTAGGCCTCCCTTCCTCCTCCCCCTTCTAGTGTTAGTTGTGTCAAATTGGGCTCCCCTCCCCCCTCCCCTATCTAGTGTTAGTTGTGTCGAATTGGGCTTCCTTCCCCTTCCCCGGTTAGTTTTGCGTTAGTAGTGGGCCTCCCCTTCCCCGTTCCCCTCGTTCGCGTGTGTGTTGGCTTCCCCTTCCCCGTCCCCCGTTCGCGTTCTTCTAGTAGTTGCCGCCGAGTATTAGCTTAGGTGGTGTTTTCTTCGTGTCGCTTTAGTTATTTTTGGTTGTGTTTGTATGAGTCTCGTTGTTGGTTTTCTCACTCGCTCGATTCTTTTGTTCCTTGCCGGAGGTAGAATTTGTCTTCCAAATGTTGGGTCCGATTTGTTTGATTGGTTCGGGTTTGCGTGGCAAGTGGTTTTATGGTTGGGGTTTGTTTTCTCCGATTTTGTAAATCGGATGTTTGTTCGAGATCTAACTATGGTTAGATCTCAATCTCGCTTGGTAATGATCTTATCAATCATTGCCTTGACAAAAAGATATCTCGAAGGCGGCTCCCCAATTTGTTAATTGGGTTTATAGAGCGTCAACTCATTTGAAGTTTCTCCTCCGGCGAAGCCCGAAATACCTATTCCAAAGGGTATTAAGTCACAATGACTTAGTCACGTTGCGAGTTCCTCAACTCGTAGTTTCTTTGTTGCCCCGTGTGTGAAGCCGGTCCTCTCCTCTCACTCCTTTTATCCGGTTGCTGGCGATTGTCATCCATCGGTAGCAGCGCCATACAGTTCCCCAACTTCGAGACCTCCAAATCGAGCAAGCCTTTATCCAAGTTTTCGTTTTTTACGTTATTGTACTTGTAATATAAGAGCATGTAATGCTCCGCCTTAGTTTCTTTGTTTTTAGAATGGATGTACTATCCTTAGAATGTAATTTTGTTTTCTAATCAATGCAAATTTTCTCGTTGTCAAAAAAAAAAAAAAAACTCCCTACTTCTAATCGATTATTTTATCAATGATCAATCAAATTATTAACATTGAAATTGTTATAGCCAGTGATTCACTACCCATCCCCGTTAAAAATATACAAGGCAATTATTCATAACTTGCCGATCACACTAAAGTTCGATTCATGATTAGATCTATAAAGTTAACATTAGAAAGTCCAGTTTGTGCATTAAAATAATATACATGTATCGTGTGCGCTTTATTTTATTTTCTTTTAATTTATGGTGCTATTATGTTTGAAATAACTACATATAAGAAGAGTATAGTTGTAGTATAATAATAAAAATAGAAGTTACTTTAGAAATAGGATCGGTTTTATTAATATGATCAGATTTTTCTGAAATTCCTTATACAATACTCCTTTGTGCAATATGCTACGTAGGAATGTTAAAAAAAAAAATATCAATTATGTATGACATAGAAGACGTATGGATAATAATTACTTGAATTATAAGAAACAACAACTTGAACTTCACATGCGTACCTTTATTTCCATTCTAAACTTGTGTATCGTACAAGTTAGAAAAGCTAGTGTCCATCGCATGAGTTTGAATTTAATTTGCATTTTGCGCGAATGGTGAGTTATGGGTCATTCATAGACATCATTTTTCTTAAGCTCTCAGACAAATCTAATGCAAGACGCTTACCACAACACGTAAAACCAAGTGATACAAGAGCCCCCTTCTTTGAAAGATTGGGACAGGCCTAACATGACTCATATTGTTCTTGGCCTGGAAGCCTGATGAGTCCATTGGCCGACTCGGCTCGTGCGCAACTCTATTTAATTATAATTTTTTTTTGAAGGGATATTTAATTATAATCTTTAAATATAAATAGTTCACTTGCCAATTGGTTCGTAGGCAAAACCAGCAAGTTGAGTTGGGCTTCTCCAACGCTTGTAAACTCCACTTAACAATTGACCAATCCATAAGCCCACTTCTTGTTGAGTTTGATGCCGCTTTCTTTCTTTCATCGTAACTAAAAATCGAGCCAAAAAACCATACACAGACTGACAGAAGTGCAAAAAAAAAAAAAACACTGTAATTAAGGTACTACTTATCAATCTATGAAAATTAAACCAATACCTAATTTCCCTTTTAGTAATTCTTTTTGAAGTAATATTTTCAGCTTTGATTTTCTGTGTTATTTAGTGAGAATTGAGAAATAGTTCATTTTTTGATTTCATTGCTTACTTTAATGTGATTATTAATTTTTGTGATGCACTAATTGTAGAAAAAGCTTGCTTTTTTGGACGAAGAAGAAAGAAAACAATGAAAGGGGCATTCAGGTTTAATGGTGTTTTTAACAATTGGGTAACTTTTGTTCTTTTTTTTTCAAGTTATGAAATTTAGTGGTAGTTTCATTTTCTGGGTAATTTTTGTTTATGGATGAAATTTCTGGGTATTAGTTGATCTTTTTTGGGTTATTGTTTCAATCAATTAATTAATTGTTGCAGAGATTTGTTAGGGGTTTTTCTGCATTGGCTGGAAAGGCTAAAGGGTTACAAATTCCTGGAATTAAGGATATTATAGCTGTGGCTTCAGGTAAAGGTGGAGTTGGCAAGTCAACCACTGCAGGTGTTACTCTCTTCTCTATTCTTTCTCTTCAAATTTTTAAGGAATTTTGTTGGGTTAAAAGAAATTAGGCATTTGGTTGTTACCTTAGAATGAAAAGCTAATGTAATTGCCCAATTGAGGATGATTACTCTCATAAGTGTTGGCTTGGATTTTAGATGTAGAACCGCGAAAGTTCAGAATTCGTTGTGTTTTGTTATGGATATTGTCTATACTTTTATGCTACTATCAATATATTAGTCTTGACATGGAATGTGATAGAATTCCGAATTGATACTGATGGTAATCTAGACAAGAAATGTCGCTTCCTTGGATTGAAAAAGTTGATCAAATAATTTCTTTGTAGAATTTTTTTGGATAGTATTTGTTAAAACAAAAAGTTTCGAGGAGTTCTTGTCGCAAACTCTATCGAAATGCTGAGGTGAGTGATAGCTCGGGGGTGGGGGGGGAATCTGTGAGGATACAAATAGAACAAGCTGTATTTTGTTGTTGGTTTTGTTGTTGATGATGAATTTTACATGGATATAGATAATAAGGTTCCCGTTGCTGCCACTTGTCAATGCAGAAGATTACTCCTTTTCTGGCATCTGACATAGTATTTACTCGATATGAGCTCCACTAACTGTTATCATGTAGCCCTAGAGTTATAAGCTAATGGCTTCCTACCATGACCAAGTAAAATAAGTGCAATCGAGGAACAATTCTTGTCCCACTTTGTCGAGCATTAGTATTTATGAAATTTTTGATTTTGGAAAACTTGCTCTAGCAAAGTATTTCAATTTGACGGAGGATTTTTGGTGTCAATCTGTCATCTTTAAGAATATGGCATATCTCTTTCTAGGTCTTCACTTGTTAGATTAATTTTGGAGTTTTATTTAGCATCATTTGATGCGCATCTCTGCTGATTCTACAGCTTGGATCACACTTATGGAGGAGAATTGGTGGTGGTTCTTTGTATCATATATTAAGGACTTCTGTTTATGTTTTTTCCCTAGGGGTAGAAACTAGGGTGGTTGGCAACTTGGCATGAGGGGATTCATCAGATATAATCTGTTTTTTTCAACTATATGCTCTAACTAAGTAACATATTCTGATATCATGTTACAGAGGAATTATGCTGTTTTAAGGACTTCTGTTAATATAGCTGATGTGTGTTTGTATGATATTTTTTTTATTGCAGTTAATTTGGCTGTTGCCCTTGCTAATAGATGCCAACTTGCTGTTGGCCTGCTTGATGCTGATGTCTATGGGCCTTCTGTCCCTACAATGATGAAGCTTCACGGAAAACCAGAAACCACTGAGGGTGAGTAGATTCCCTCATGATGATATTTTATTCAGCATATTTCAATGTATATGTATATTGAGAGTTTGAATGTTGACTTCTTTTCTATCGTCATTATGTAATACATACAAAGACGAAATATTTAACACCCTTTTTCCATTTTTTGATTGAGGAACTCTTTATGCTGTGTACATATCATCTCACCACTTCATTTTTTTCTACCATTTCTTAGATTTGAAGATGATTCCAAAGGAGAATTATGGAGTGAAGTGCATGTCAATGGGATTGCTTGTGGAAAAAGATGCGCCTATTGTTTGGAGAGGTCCTATGGTACGTAGCCTCATATGATATGTTGGCATTAGCTTATGTGACTTCTTTTGGTCATGCTCTGGGTTTCATCTTGGTTTGACTCTAGTCTTTCAGGTAATGAATGCTCTGGAGAAAATGGCAAAAGGAGCTGAGTGGGGGAACCTTGACGTTCTTGTGGTCGACATGCCACCTGGAACTGGTGATGCTCAGCTAACCATTTCTCAGCGGCTGCAATTATCAGGTAGCTCGAAAAGATTTTACTCCTGACAACCTAGTGTAGGAAGTCAATATTCATTTGCAGACTTATGCATAGCATCATTTCCTCTGTCTTTAGGCCTAAATATTTAGTGGGTTAATCAAAACTACATCCATATGGGCCTTCGATGAAGAATCTTTGCACTTTCACCCTTTTAATCACACTGTACCAGACAGTACTCTCGCCTACTGTTCCAATTGGAGCATTCATCGCTTCCATTTGGGAGTGGAGTGGTGAGGGGGTCGGGCAGGAGGAGACTACTGATAATGCAATGCGAGATGTGATTTGTTGTTGTTGTTGTCGTTGTTGTTGTTGTTGTTTCCTGGTTTCTCCGCTCAATGATGATTTCTTTTCTGAACATTCTATGAGTTCTATGCCTATGTCCTCCTTCTACGAGTTCAGTGAACTACTTCGCTTTGTTCCTTTGGCAACTTTTATTAGCTGTCAAGCCTGAATTATCTTTCCCCTGAAATGTGGCGTTTTTTGTTTTTTTTTTTTTTTTTTTTTTTGGTATTTAAAGGTGCTATAATTGTCTCCACTCCTCAAGATATTGCATTACTTGATGCTCGAAGAGGTGCTCACATGTTCGCCAAAGTTGACGTTCCGGTAAGATTAACTAAACTTGAAACAATTTAGCATTCCTCTAAATTGTTCAATTTGATATAGTTGGAGCGTTTATGGAAATATGATAGTTCTTGGAATTCTTGAAACACTACAATACGACTTGTTGAAATTCAAGAATGAAAATTCCATCTCTCTTAGCCTGCTGTATAGTTGAAACTTTGAACTCTCTTTTAATGCTTATATGATTCAGCCTTTGGATTGAATAATGGTTATTTGCACTGATCAAGTAGACCATTTGTGTGCTCTTTGATCCTGGTCAAGGAGAAGCAATGCCAAGAATCAAAAGTTCACCTTCTCACTGTTTGACCATTGTCTTGAAGGGCGGATTTCTAAGCATCTAGCACGTCAAAGATAGAATATATATGGACAATGAAATTAGAATTCCGCAAATATTACCTTTTTGTTGCCAGTTATGTTCATTTTGATTACAAATTGATGTCGTGGGCTTTTGCTTTTTTTATGCAGATTATAGGTATCATAGAAAATATGAGCTGCTTTATGTGTCCACACTGTAGCCAGCCTTCATTTATTTTCGGGGAAGGAGGAGCAAGGAGGACAGCAGATGAACTGTCTCTCGAATATCTTGGTGATGTAAGTGACTCGTTTTCTTTCTGAAAAATTCAATGTGGGCAACCTATGTCCTACTGTTTTTTTTCCCCGGAATCATGAAGTACTAAATTCTTAGCATAATATTTTGGTCTTTTCTGCTCTTAAAGCCTCAATTCCATTATCCCAAGCGAATTCAAGGGTTGAAAATGTGCTATAGATTGAAATTTCTTTTTGACTTGCTATTGAGTGTTTCTTACTCTGTTGGAGATGCACAGGTGGAATATGTCAAATAGGCAATATCCCTCTGAAGATAAAGAATCATTATGCAACCGACCTTTATCAACTTTAGTGAAGGACCACCACATAATTCTCTCCAAAAGTGTAGCTGAGAATAAGCTGGCTTAAGAGTGATAAATGAGAATACAATGTCTCTTATCCTCTTAGACTTTAGGAATCCCGTGTACCACTACATGATCTCCCAGTTGTGGCTACTGCACTGCCTTGCCAATACGATACCCTTATGTTCTCTAAGTTCTCGTTCCCAACATCATATCTTTAGTTTGTGTCTTTGTGACTTAGCTTGGAGTTCCCTGGTTCCTACTCAAACTGATCGCACTAATTTTACAAGACCCAAATAACCGCATAATCTGAAGTTGATGTACTTGTAGAGGAATTGTATCAGATGGATTTTGGTCCCATCACTTTGGTGTTTATTAGCGCTTGAATCTTAGAGAGCTCAATAGGGGATAAGTCATTCTATTATGAGCTTTTTGTTACCTGGGAGAGGATATATTCCGAAAAAACCATGTACAACAACTACAATCCAATATAAAATCTGCTGAGAGTAGGTTTAAAGAGCTCTGGATGTAAACAATCTTATCTTTAATTACTTCTAAGAAAAGGTTTATTGTATACACATACACATAGGGAGTCAATGTGTTTGCTATTTATCAGGTAATTCACACTGTTTTGATGGCCTTGCTGACGTGTTGATGGCTGGTCATGAGAGAAGATCGATAGTGATGGATGTGTCTTATACTAACATAATCTCAAGTAGTAGTAACCTTTTTGCTTCAATTGAGCATTTTGTTACCCGACTGGTTCAGCTTGCATTGCAGGCTGCTGGCCTGCTGCTGTATAACATCCTAAAAATTTGTAGTAAACCTCATTAAAGTGGTTGTTATTATCTTTAAAGATGTTCTTACAATACTATGTTTTTCACTAATGCAGATACCCATAGAGATGGACATTAGAACTTGCTGTGATGAAGGTGTCCCTATAGTAATATCATCACCAGAATCAAAGAGCGCCAAAGGATACGCTGATGTGGCTCAGAAAGTTGTGAAACGACTTGAGGATCTTTCACAGAAGCAATTTCGCCCTGAAATATCACTCTGATTTTCAAGTGCGGACCTTGTACCTTTTTCATTGGGGCGTAATGTCCATAGGATCATAAATCATAGGCCTGGGGATCTCGTGGGGTATCTTTGAAACTTCACTCTATATGGGACTCTCACCATTCCATCTCTTGTTTAGCTGACTAAAATTCAGGCAAACAGAGTTTCGAGTTTTCTTATTTGTGCAGCCAGAAATCTTCTTAGTCGTAGAGGGCCTTGTTTAGTCTTTATGTATGTGTATTCATGTTCTTGTGCTTCTAAGTTCATGGTTACTCTTCCAGTTTTGACTTGTGCCTATACATTTGAAGTTTTGTTGTAAGCCGCTTTGATATATCTTGAGTTATAGTGTTTTACCATAATAATTTCAATATGCTTATGCAATTTCTTGTTTTCATATCTTCATATAGACCATGTTTCAAGTGGCTGGTAATATTTGCCACCCTTAATTGCTCGTTACAAATTTACAATGACTGAACTCATTCGGTATATAGCTACACTTTCATTTTTTTTTTTTTTATTAAGAAAGATAATTGGTTTGAAAACCAACCTTTTTAGGCTACTAGTCTGCAGGACACAAAGACAACAGGCCTAAAAGCTCATTGCACCACAAGTGAATGCCCCAACATATTGTTGGGATGAGGATTCAAGTCTTCAATTTACTTAAAAGGCCTTGCTATAACAATACTTCTCCGTCCCATATAGGAGTACATTTTCTTCACCTAAATTTGGTGAAACTTATTGGAACTCAATAACTATGCTATCCATATATTCATACTATAAATTATTCTATAAGCACTCGAGTGATACGGGGTTTTGGAAGCCGATACCACTACTCCACCACTTCAACTTTAACACTATAGATATATGCAAGTATAAATTAGTGCATTGAATTACATACAATACACTCAAATGTGTAACGTATGTTAACGAATGCATTAACAATCGATACATCAACTTTATACACCAACACGTGTAATATAATATCAACTTCTAACTCTCACTTTCAAACCCAACAAAAGGCATAAATCCAACTCTTCCAGGCCAATTTGCCAAAAGGAATGCATAAAAAAAATGAAGGATTCTTGTGTGAGAATATTGAATAAAATATGAAAGCCCACTCAAATATACCATTCCACTACTAAGAACAAAGATAGTAAGACCACTCTTAATTTCCAATTTTCCATATACGTTTGCTTCATTTCCTTATCGATTTTTACACATTTCAAGACTTAATTTTTTTCCCCACTTTCATCATCTTCTTCTCAATTTCTCCCCAAAAATTCTGAATGCATCACCTCATCTCACCTCCCAAATCCCTAATTTCATCCAATGTCTTCCCCTCACTCTCTCTCCTCCCACCATCAAACCCTAATTCCAATTTCCCTTCATTTAGCTCAAATTCATCAAAGACCCTCAGAAATTCAATCGTTAATTGCAGAGGAATCGAAGTTTCCGTCCTAAATAACCACTCCAATTCACTCAATTCTTCCAGTAATGGGTCCAATTCGAGAAATGTAGGCGTTAAAGATGTTGATATTGCGACGCTTGGAAATCTTTGCGTCGACATTGTTCTTAATGTTCCTCAACTTCCACCGAAGCTGCTTGATGAGAGAGAAGCTTACATGGACCGGTTATCTTCTTCTCCACCTGATAAGGTGTTTTTTTTTTGTTGCTAAATTAGAAGTTTGTTCTAATTTTTTATTTTTATTTTCCTATTTTAGTGTGTTTTAATATTGTTGTATTGAGTTTGTAAGTCATACTAATTACTTCCTCCGTTCTATTATTATTGCAACATAATCGGGCACATTTTTTTAAGAAACCCATGTGAAGAGGAGAGAGATAGAGATATAAGTATAAAAAGTGGGATTCATGTGATAAGAGAGATAGGGAGAAGATATTATCAATGAGGAAATGTTGTAATTAATACGAAACTTTCAAATAAGGAAACATTGCAATTAAAAAAGAACGTGAGAAAGTATAATTTTATTTTGGATAAGGAACATATATGTAGCTTATTTTACCACAAGGAAAGTAAGAAGGGAAAATTTTATGTAATTTTACTTACATTTATAATGTTTGTGCTTTATAAATAGGTTGTTTTGTTGTCCCTTTGATTAGTTGGTTTTAGTTTTTAATGTATTGAGCTGAATATCTTTGTAAATGTGTCATTTGGAAAATGAAGATATTGGTATATTAGTATATTAGTTGATCGTTTATTTTATTTTTTTTCTGAGAAGGAGAGGAAGTAAGGGAAAGAAAAAGAATGATAAATAAAGGCGAAGTTTAGCTTGTTTGACTTGTGTTATTTGAACTGGCATTGTGTTCAAAACGCTTAGGCATAGATAATTTGTGCATCTATCTGGGAAGCGTTAAAAGTTGAAACTTTTGATGATTAGCTTGGTAGTTGATAATTGATGGTTTTTTTTTTTTGGAGTAATACCTGAAGGTTTACAATCCGCAATGAGCTTCTGGGGTTTTTTTTCCTTTGGGTGGGGGGGGTGGAGGGTGTAGGACTTCTTTTGAAGAGAAACTTATGTATTGAGTTTGTTATTTGAAGATTCTCCGAGCTTAATAGCATTCTAACTTCAGGTTGTGGTTTGATGTATTTAAGGTTTCTCCTTGCGAGGATGGACGGTTTTGTCGAATAGTATAGGATCTTGGAAACATCTTAATCGTTATGGTTGATATTCTTAGCACCTTTGGCCAAACTCTTTAAAAGTTGACTTATTTATACAGTTTCATCTATCTATGGAGTATATTTCAGAATCTTGATGTAGTTATGATCTTACAGTTGGTAATTATCAACAATTATTTTGAATATGAAACTATTTACAATCTTAACTAGAAGCCTAGAAAAGAAAATTAAAAAATAGAAAACAAGTGTCTTTTTTATTCCAAAAAAATAATAATACGCCTTATTTTCCCAGACCATGCACCTTCTATACTCTCTCTCACTTATTAACAACCTCACGTCCTCACCACGTCCCATTTATGGAACCCCAAAACAATAGTAGAAGACAGTGTCTGATAGCAGTACATACATTAATACATTACTGATTACTTTGATACAGGTAAATTTGCATGTGCAAAAAAAAACCTGACCCAACAACAGAAGTAAAGGTCACCTGAAACCTCCAAACACAGCCACCTTTGCGTTCTCACCTACACCATGACCACCATAACTTCCCTGAGCCCATTATCATAACGTGAAGGACCAAGTACCACTACCAATAGCAGCAAAACAAGACTCAAATGCTTTGATACTTTGTATGGCCCATCCATGGTGCAGCTCACAAGCACCGCCTCGCTCATCTAAAGCATCCCAAGGTTGCCGCTTAAGTGATCTTATTGGTATCGCCAAACAGCAAAACTGGCATATTCTCTCTTCTCACTCTTTCGTCTTTCTCTCCCTCCGCCTTCATGCCACCACCAACAACACCTCTTGAAAGCTGACAGCCTGACACAGACAACCACCGCAAATGCCTTCCCCTTTCCAATTTGACTTCTTGACCTCAGTTAAGTTCAAAGATGAGAGATGAGGGAGGTGAGAGATTGAGATTTTAGATTTGGCAACTGTAAAGAACGCAGTGAGGGATGAGGGGATCTATTTTAGTCTTTTATGTGACGATAGATCTATTTTAGTCTTTTATGTGATGATAGATGGTTTTAACGGCTTTGGGGGTATACTGGTTTGTTTGAAACTTTCATTTATTATCTTTTGGAGAGCTCCCACAGAAACAAAAGTGTGGAACTTCTACTTCTAGAGGGAATTTATAGTTCAATGGGCTTCTCTAGAAGCTGCAATTATTTATAATACTTCAATTGTTTGGTCAATTTTCAGGTCTTTTACCCTAGAAGCTTGCCTAAAAGCTAGGCCTAACGGGCACTGAGTTACATCAGAAAACCCATAGCAAGATGATTAGGGCCTTGTTTTCCTCTTCAGTCTTTGATTTTGAACCTTGCATGTTAGTGCTTGTAAAACATAGCATAAATGTGAATTTGGAGGTTGCATAAGCCCTGCTATTTTATCAAAGGCTTTTTTGGTGCTTGGTAAACGCCTATCTATTGCGCAATTTTTTTTAGTTGTTTATCTTTGTTTTATATCGATTTCTTACTTTGGTGATCGTATGGTTTGACCCATAGCAATATTGGGAAGCTGGTGGTCACTGTAATACGGCTATTGCAGCAGCCAGACTGGGACTTCGATGCCTCGCTATTGGTCACGTGGGTAATGAAATCTATGGGCGTTTTCTTCTGGATGTGCTACATGATGAGGGAGTCAATTTTGTCGAGATGGTTGATGATCTTGAATCCATTACCAGTGCAACTGAAGCAATTAAAACCCTCCTTTGCTGGGTTTTGGTGGACCCTCTGCAAAGGCATGGTTTTTGCAGGTTTGTGTTCTGGATAGATAGAAGATTGATAACAATCTGTTCTACATGCTAAAAAGTAGAGTATCTGTTGAGAAAGGTCAAAATGAAATATACTAGATGAAATCTTTATCTGATGTTACAATTTTTACTATTCGTGTTAATTGGATATGTGTTTTCATATCAGCCGAGCAGATTTTACTGCAGAGCCTGCTTTTAGTTGGATAACTGGCCTGTCAAGAGATGTAAAATTGGCTATCAAACAGTCTAAGATTTTGGTGGTCAATGGGTATGGATTTGATGAGCTATCCCCTGCGTTTATAGTGTCTGCTTTGAGGTATGCTGTGGAAGCTGGGACTTCTGTGTTCTTTGATCCTGGGCCTAAGGGGAAATCTCTGTCTACTGGAACTCCTGAAGAACAAATGGCCTTTAATGAGCTTTTGAAGATGAGTGATGTTCTTCTTCTAACTTCTGATGAGGTTTAGCTCATAACTTACCAATAATTTATTGGATACATTTTTATTTTTTTCTTCTTTCTGACTGTAGTGCTTTCTCTGCTAAACTTCATATAGTTATTGCCTGTTTATGGCATAATTGGCTGTTGAAGCCTTGAAGGCTTTAGATCTGAATTTGTTTGCTTTCTATAGAATCTTTACGTCATGGCGCTGTCTGTAATTATTTCCATATCTGTCTATTTGTAATATGTGTTTACAAATGTTTATTTAGGCTGAATCCTTGACTGGCATTGCAAACCCGATATTAGCTGGGAAAGAATTGCTCAAAAGAGGGTCAAGGACCAAATGGGTTATCATCAAAATGGGATCTAAGGGTTCAATACTCATCACTTTGTCTGGAACCTCTTATGCACCATCCTATAAGGTAACATCTATGGTTGTCATGATTATGCTAGACTGTGCCAGTGGTAAAATCATCATTGTTTCGGTTAATGTTGTTCTATTTCTGGACCTTTTTTTCCACCCTGCTGACATCAGAAAGAAGGGCTTTCAGAGAGTAGAAAATTTGCCTTAATCATCTGCTCTATTTATACACTTAATACGCTGAACATCTATTCTCCTTGATCAAGGATTAATTAAGCAAGTCATTGGCTGCAATTGCTCACATTTCATGTTCAGCCCAAAACGGGATACATATTCTTTTTCTTTCTAAAAATCATACCCTATACTGATATTAGATGAAGACAGTTTCTTTTTCACTATTATTTTGTTTTTCGTTCTTTGTGCATACGCGTTACTTTGTTCTGCATCTCCTGTATACTCTTTGTGAAGATATACAATCTGCATAAAGACACTCAAGATTGATGATATTTGATTATTTACAAATTCATTGCAGGAACCAGTGCTATTGATGTGAACCTTCTGTTACATGAAATTTATTGAAAGCATGTCCCTTGCCCAAATAGAACATTTTAGAAACTCCAAGAAACCTAGGGAATTCCTGTCCTTTAGGTTAATGACCTTTTAAGTTAACCCGGAGCTCCTATTGTCTTTTGAGAAGCAAAAACATCCTTGAACTCCAAAGTTACAATTTTTCTCGTTTTGTTTTGTGGGAGTAGTTTTTCGCCATTTTCCTTACGCTTAGGTTTCCTACATTATAGGCCGAGGCTGTCTTTTTCTATTGAATCCCTTTCCCATTTCTTGATGCAAATTTTGTTAAATCATGCGAGTCTTGTGAAATTATGAAGCAGGGCTCAAGTTTAGTGTTTGATTATTATGGTCACCTTGAATCTTGCAGGTAACAGTCATTGACACTGTTGGCTGTGGAGATAGTTTTGTAGCCGCTGTAGCGTTCGGTTTCGTGCACGAGATGCCAATGATCCACACATTAGCTATAGCTAATGCAGTTGGTGCTGCTACAGCTACGGGCTGTGGTGCTGGCAGGAATGTTGCAACCTTTACAAAGACAATGGAACTCATCAAGACCGGTGATCTAAACGAGAACGATAAATTTTGGAGGGATCTTTTCGACAAAAGCATGGAGATTCAGGATTTTTCTTTGCTGTCGAAGAAAGTAAAAGAAATAGATAGTGAATTGAAATGTGTGCCTTTAGAAAAGATAATTCCCGAATTGACGAGTAAACTTGAATTAACTAAGCTATTCACTAAAATCTTCTCTTCTGAACCATGATTGTTCACTAGTACACTCAATTATTGATTGTTCGCCAAGCCCCATTTATCATCCCTTTTCTCCTCCATTTGTATTTTGGGAGAGGTGGGATGAATTTTGATTCGCTGTTCATGATCAGCAGTGATCATCATTATGTTGTAATGGAACTGCAAATATTTGCAGATATCGATAGTGGTGGAAATGGTACCGAGTCATTGAATTTTTGTAACTAGATTTAGAAGGATGTAAATTATGTTATCTGAAATACAAATTCTTATGTGCAATGTAATAGATCATTAATTGATGGTGTGATGGGATTACGAACCAACGTAGATGACTAGATGAGGTTGCAAATATTACCTACATGGGAACTCTGATAACAATTCCTAAAGTTATAATAAGGTCATTGTTAATGCATATATGGGTTATTGACAAGGACAAACACAGTTATTGATTATGTGCATATGAGAATACTTAGGGTTACGATATTGCACAATTATTTTAGTGTGTGACTAGTCACATGAAACATAGGTTTCATTTGAAATACCATATTGGTAAAATGTAGAGGCGTTTGTCACATTGCTAAGGCATAATTGTCGCATTAAAATCAGGAAACATTTTGGTATAATAAGGGTGAAATGATATATGTAACTATAGCTCATTGTGCACTATATTGATTTAGATTGTTTTTGAAGACAAGTGGTATCAATATGTTAATAATTATATTAATCTCCGGAAGTGTTTAGAGTTTAAGTGTCATGCGTTAGGCTCATGATAGATGCGCGAGTAAAAGAGTTCAAAAGATATAAGAGTGCCTCAAACTCTCGACTTTTCACTTTACAAGTCATTATCCGACCAATAAGCCTACTTACTTGAACTTGTGACAAAATGTCAACCATAAACAAATAGTTTAGCTAAAAGGAATGCTCATTAGAATCGTCTATCATATATTAATTCATTTTATAATTGATCAAGACTACTTACAATAGTAAGATACTTATACTATAGTAAAGTAATGGCTTTCTTCACCCCAAAATCATTGCCAAAATTTCCTATATTTACAAATTTTGGATATGAAAATATTTGTACTAAAAACTCCCAATTATAACATTTAGATCATTGCCTAACTTTTTCACTTAATCATAGTAAGGGTATTTTGGGAAAAGTCAATTCCATAAAAAAAAAACTATTTTTTACAACATGTGCCAACTTTTTTTATAAGGTACTGAAATTAAATGCATCACACTAACTGATGACACTTGTCAATTCACAATGTTAATTATTAATGTCTATAACTATCTATTAGTAAAACTTACTTTAAATAATAATATTTTAAAAACAAACATTGAGATTAACCCAATAACAACAATAATAATAATATTTATTTTCATATATTTATATTTAAATAAGGGAATCCCTACTCCCAAGCACTAGTAGGTAGTGGGGTTCGAACTTGTGACCTCAAAGTCACAAGGTGAGTTCCCCACCACCTCCACCAAGCAAGCTTGGTTGAAACATATTTCTTTATAGGATGTTTCATAATACTTACAACATGTCTCTAATTTAATAAACTAAAGTAAATTATAAAAAGTTATATGATGCATCGATTAAGAAACAAAATACAGTAATTGCGAGATGAGAAATAATCACAAGAGCAAAAGAAATTGGCGAGGGTAATTAAGGGAAACCACAGAGCAAAAATGAACCGTGTAGTTGGATGACCCAAAAATACCCCCTTTATTTGAGTTTGGTGTAATGCCCTAAAATATTTCCTCTATCATACGCCCACAATCTTGCTCAAATATTTTTCTGCCCTTTTGCCCCTGCAAATTATCTCTTCCCTTCCTCTACCCTTCTATAAGGTTATTTCTTTTTCTCTTAACTTTCTCTCTCTTTAATTTAGTTTCTGCCCGCCAAAATCAAATATTTTTGATATATACTATCTTTCCTCTCCAACTTTATGCTATCTTCTCTGGATTTTAGCTTCTTTGATCTGTGATTTTTGTTAAATCAATGGCTCATTCTGCTTGTATGTCAAATTTGCAGGTGTTTTCTGAGGTGGGTTTTTGTAAAGTTCGAATTTTTCTTGGATTTCAACCAAAACCCAGATCAAGAATTGAGGAATTTTGCAATTTCTGCCTCTGGAAATCTGGGATTCACATTTTTCAGGTATTTTTCGTACTACCCATTAATGGAATTTACTACTTGGTTATGTTATTTTTTTTTTTCAACAGTAATTGATGCTTAATTGTGTAGTTGGGTTTTCAAAATCATGATAAATTTTAACTCATAGCTTATTTAGATCATATGTAATGTTGCGTGAATAAAGTTTCCTTTTTTTTTTTTTGTATAAATAGTTGTTGTTGTTAGTAATTTGATTAGTGTTGGATTTTTCAGTGGCATTTTCTTGAACTTTGTGTTTGGAGCTGAAATTTTGAAATTGCTTAGGAGTTGGTTGATGCTGTCAAATAAACAAGCTTTGATGAGGTGTATATTTGGGCGGTTGTCGAGGAAAGAGTATCGAATTGTTTCTTTTTGGAAGTTCAGCTGAGAGAGTGATATGGAGGAGTAATTTTCTATATAGTGTAAGTGATCTTTGTTAGCCTGCTGTGTATTCATGGAAAACCGCGATTTGGTTAATGGGTCAAGTCATAGTTTTCCACTAGTGAAGCAAGAATATGGATTTTTCCAGAATCATGAATTTATTTCAAGTGAAACTCATGATTTGGGGCATGGTAATTCTTTGCCTTTAGAAGAGAATCATGACCATCTTGGGTTAGATGTGGATCATGAACATGATTTGGGCGTAGCACATGATCATAACCACCATTTGACGATTAGCCAGATTGATGAGGATAATATGAGTCCGTTGCAACTAGTTACTCGTGATTATGATCATGGGGATGGATATAGTCAGGAAGATGAGGTTGTTACAAATCTAAGTTCTAGTGAACAGGTGGTAGATAAAGATAATGTTGAGGACCATGATCATCAGTTGGTTGCAACTGATGAGAATCATAAGTTAGATTTGTCAGATGCTCATAATTATGATGGGACCCTAGATCTGCATCAAGTCAACCATACTCAAGAAGAGACGGATATGGTTTCTGGCTCGGAGTTTGAAGTTCAGGAGCCTGAGCTGATTTACTCAGCTCCTATTTTGCAGTCGCGATGTCTTGTCCCTGTGCCTACTCATGAATTGCATGTGGGACAAGAATTTTCGGATGTGCAGAGCTGTCGAAGGGCACTTAGAGACGCAGCCATAGCCCTTCACTTTGAGATACAGACTGTTAAGTCTGATAAAACTCGGTTCACTGCCAAATGTGTAAACGAGGGATGTCCTTGGAGGATCCATGCTGCCAAGCTTCCTGGTGTTCCGACATTCTCAATTCGAACCCTAAACAACAATCATACATGTGATGGTTTAACTCATCTAGGGCATCAACAAGCAACTGTAGAATGGGTAGCTAATTCTGTGGAGCAGCAACTTAGGGAAAATCCAAATTGCAAGCCGAAGGAGATATTGGAAGAGATCCATCGGGTGCATGGAATTGCTTTGACGTACAAGCAAGCTTGGAGAGGGAAGGAGCGTATCATGGCTACTGTTCGTGGGTCATTCGAGGAAGGGTATCGCCTCCTTCCTCAGTATGTAGAACAGATTCAGCGAACAAATCCAGGGAGTATAGCAGTAGTTTATGGAAATGCAGAGGATGGCTGTTTCCAGAGGTTGTTTGTGTCATTTCAAGCATCAATTTATGGGTTTCTCAATGGATGTCGTCCCCTTCTTGGACTTGATAGGATTGCCTTAAAGAGCAAATACCTAGGGACCTTGCTACTTGCTGCTGGTTTTGATGGGGATGGAGCTTTATTCCCTTTAGCATTTGGGGTAATTGATGAGGAAAGTGATGATAACTGGATGTGGTTCCTCTCTGAGTTGCATAATCTGCTCGAGTTGAACACAGAGAATATGCCAAGGCTCACCATCTTGTCTGATAGGCAAAAGGGTATAGTTGATGGAGTGGAAGCAAACTTCCCCACCGCATTCCATGGCTTTTGCATGCGACATCTTAGTGAAAGCTTTCGAAAAGAGTTTAACAACACCATGTTAGTCAATCTTTTCTGGGAAGCTGCTCGTGCTCTTACAGTAATAGAGTACGAGACTAAAATCCTTGAAATTGAGGAAATATCAGCTGATGCAGCATATTGGATTAGACGGCTTCCACCTCGGTTATGGGCAACTGCATATTTTGAAGGAACAAGATTCAGCCACTTGACAGCAAGCATGGCTGAATCAGTCAGCCCTTGGATTCTTGAAGCTTCCACTCTTCCAATTGTGCAAATGATGGAGAATATACGAAGACAACTCATGACTTGGTTCAACGAACGGCGTGAGGTGAGTATGCAATGGACAAGCACACTGGTACCAAATGCAGAAAGACAAGTGGCAGAAGCCATTGAACAAGCTCGAGCTTACCAAGTTCTTCGAGCTAATGAAGCTGAATTTGAAGTTATATCCCACGAAGGGAACAATATTGTTGATATTAGAAACCGTTGTTGCCTTTGTCATGGATGGCAGGCATATGGGCTGCCATGTGCCCATGCTGTAGCTGCTTTAATTTCTTGTAGGCAGAACGTTCACCGGTTTACTGAGAACTGCTTCACAGTTGCTACTTACAGAAAGGCTTACTCTCAGACAATTCATCCTATTCCAGATAAGACCCTATGGAACGAGGGTAATACCAACAATTTTTCTGGGATCATCATGAATCCACCTAAATCACTTCGCCCGCCTCCACGTCCTAGGAAAAAGCGGGTCCGGCCAGAAGACCACAGGGGCCCAGTGAAGCGAGTTGTGCATTGTAGCCGCTGCAATCAAACAGGACATTTTAGGACTACTTGTGCAGCTCCTATATAGATATTTCCACTATTTGATTTGTTTGCTTTATCTTTTTCTATATTTTATTTTTTTATGTAGTTACCTTATGTAGTTCAGTCTAGTTTAGTATGAGGCTCTGTTCCTTCCATCATATGCAATGACATCGCATATGTTCCAGTAACTCTTTATACTTTTCCTAGTTCTAATACAACGAGAGTTCAATTCTTAGTGCACATCAAAATTTAGCGTATTTCGTTGTTATGTTCACAACAGTTGCTTCTCATGATCATCAAATATAGCAACTATTAAAATTTCATCATATCTTCATGAAATTTTTATTGCTGTGAATAACAGCAGTTGCTTCTTTCATGTCTGAGATATGCAACCGTGAATAATATCAGATGCTATTATGAAAACTAAGGTTTTACCTTGTTTTTCTGCTGTCTATAGAACTAACATGCCAGAACCAGATTTTAAAGTTCATTTTCTGGAAGTCACAAAGCATGCTTGGCATGGGGGAAGCAGAATTTTATCCAGAAGGTTACCTCTTTTTGACTTCATAAAGCTTTACTTGAGCATAACTTTTCCTTTTATCCCCCCTGAACATAATTTGCACAGACTCTCTGATGCTTATATTGTTCTATGATAAAGTATAGACTATTACTTCCTCCATAACATAATAAGTGCAACAAATGAATATTCTATACCTCACAAATAATACCCATTTATTGCAGTTATTATGTTACGGAGGAAGTATATATTATTGACCATATGTTAGCTATCAGCTTTAGAAAGCTTTCTCAAGCTTTTATCCTTAAAAGCCAAAAAAATTATATGCAGCACCTAAGATGCTCAAACTAAAGGCTTAATTTGATCACTTCAGGGTCCACATATTGTAGTCATTACTCATTACATAATTGTAGTCATGCTCTATTACTAGTATTATAACTAATTCTTACCAATGAAAACTGATTCCAAACTCATTTAGAAAGTTCTCAGATTTTCCCTGCTGTCGTCGTAGTTAAGCTTCTAATTAATAATCTCAAAAAACCAAGTTTTACATCAGGTAAATTAGATAACTGCTCATAAGTTCATAGGAAACATAAGTTCGATACGAGTTTTTCAAAAGAATCGAATGAAGCAAGTCCTGAATTATACATAATGAAATTTTGATGTCATGAATTTAAGCCAAAAGATTACAGTATGCTCCTTATGATGCTTGACTACTTGATGTCAAAATTTTCTAAATTACAGGCATGTGAGTTGAATGTTGACAGAAATTGGAGCAAGATGTTTCATCAATATTAGTAAGGCAATCTAGGGTATGATCTCCCTTGTGCTATAATTCACCTGCAGATATGGGCTTCAAAGTTCATGTATAAATATCAAACTCATGGTTTTCAAAGCATGAATGAATGGTTTTGAAGCATGAAAGAATGGTTTTGCGCAATGATGACTAACACTTGAAACAGTTACCATCTGTGAACTAGTATCAAGTAACAAGAAAACTTTGTGTCACTACTAAAGAAAGGGTTAGAATGATGGCCATGGATTATAATACACTTGATTTAATTAAAACTTCTGTATGTTATAATATGAACTGAATCTAACTTTCCTTGCTCCACTCCATCTGTTCTTGGATAGGAATCAAGTATGAAATTCAACTATAAACTATGGTTGTATAACTACATTGTACAAAATTTGAAGATCTACTATTATTAGATACTGCTTTCTTCTTCTTTATTATACTTCCTTCCTCCGTTTCTTAATAAAGGCAACATGGATAAAGTGTTACGAATGTAGAGAGGGAAGGTTAAGGCCACCAATAAAGAGTAGAATTCAAGTGATTAAACAATAAAAGCTCTCTCTATTTTGATGGCATATTTGTAATAATATTAAACTTTTTTACCATTTTTACTTGGTTACTTATTTTGACTATTCCAAATAAAAAAAGTGTTGCACTTATTAAGAAATGGATATAGTATATAATATGATTGAAAAGAGTGAAAGAAGCGTTGAAAGAAGCCCCATTATGTCTATCGTACAAGTAAGTGTATTTAGAAATAGACACACTCAAGGCAAAGTTTTAGATGTCTCATATACCTTCTAGTACTAGATTATAAAAGCGGGAGTCCAACTATTAAAGGACGTGATGTTTCATAATTGAACTCGGAATTTCGAATAGTAGGATCATTTTTTAATACTCCTCCGTCCCATAATATAAGACTTATATTTCTTTTTATTTTTTTTTGTCAATTTGTTTGGACTAAATTATCCTTAATTTCTACACAAACTTTCTAAAATGCCCCAACTTTTCTCTCAAAACATGTGGCCCCATTTATTGCTTTACACCATTCCAAGGGACATTTATTGCCTTTTGATTTAATTTAAAGGAAAAAAAAAATAACTAGTTTCAATACAAAAGTATCAAAAAAGCATTTCATTAAATATATTTTTTTTAGAAATCCTACCAATCATTTCAATTTCCTTAATTCCCGTGAAAAATGAGAAGTAAGCACTATATTATGGGACGGAGGGAGTATAATTTAGTCTGGTTGCTAGTTACATATGTCATTTATGTATTTTAAACTCCTTCGAAAGACAAAGTTTTATTTGCGTTTAATAGGGTCTCCAATTATGCGGGGCTACGATTGATGTTTATTGATCGGATTCGGATTACGAAATCAACACAAGAATTTTCTTCCCCACAAAATTATGAAGCGATGACGGATCCACTCAAAAAGCTGTATGAGACCACAAAACGAGAATATGCTGAATTGTTATATCTATTTATTTGGGTTCTCAACCCTTCACCAGTTAATTCTTGTTTTCTTTTGTTCAATTTGTTTTCAATATCGTTAATTGTCAATTGTAAATACCGTACGGCTTTAAAAAAAAAAAAAAAATACTACCTTCAGACCTCAGTTTCCATCACTCCTCTTTCCCCTGTTTCCTTTTCAACATCCAAACACTAGTATTCTAGAAAAGGTTTATAATCCTTATGACTATAGTTGATGCTGTTCCTTTTGATTGCCAAAGGCCCAAAAGTATAGATGAGAAGCACAAAAGAATCTCATAATAGTACCAATAATACAAAATCTTAGACCAAAACACATGTCTATCTATTCACAGTGAGTTGTAACTTATAAATAACATAGAAGTATATAAATTCTCAAAGAATATTAACCAAAAATAATAATAAATAAATAACACAAAGAAAAGAGCTATATATTATCTACTGTTTTTTACCTTTTTTCTCCCTTTTGTTTAGACTTTTATACTCTTGGTCTACCTCCAAAAGGCTTCTAAAGTGTTGAGCTTGGGACTCAAGCTTGGCATCAACTTATATGCTCACCTGTTTTTGAAGGCTCATCATCTCCACCTTTTTATTCTAGTGGGAAGCAAAAGATATACTATGCTTTTATTATTGAACTACAAATATACATCCTCTGTTTTTTTTTTTTACTTGTAATGTTTTGACTTTAGCAATATTCATGTACTTATTTCGACTGGAAATTTGTAAATAATATATATTACCTCCGTTTCTTTTTAATTGTTACACTTTGACATTTTACACTATTCACAAATTGCACTTTGACCTTCGTTTGTGATTTATACGTGAATAAAAACATAGTCATGTGGGATCTTGTTAGATTCATCTTAGTACGTATTTTATTAATATTTACTTTTTATAATTTTTACAAATACAAAACTAGAGATATATATATCCTCAAAGTTTTGCATTGACATGCGTGAAAAGTGTAATAACTAAAAAGAAACTGAGGGAGTAATTAATAATGTTCATTTGGTTTAGATAGAGACGAGATAAATTTTTCTAGAACTTTTAGATGAGAAGGTAGAGAGAACCTAAGTGCTAAAAACGAAAGAGTTACCTTTTACTCGATAACTAAAATTTAGTAAGACCTTTTAATTTGAAAAGGATGGGATAGACAATGTGACAATTATTCAAATCAAAGTACGATTTTTTGAAAAAAAATCAAAGTACGATTTTTTGAAAATAAATCAAAGTACGATTTTAAAATGAGGATATAAATGAGACTATAGTATAGTTTACAACTATGATTTCTGAAAGGAACTATGGAAGAGGCACACCTTTGACCGTGGATGGATTAAGAAACTAAGGTGTAAAACGTACAAGATTTGGTCATCTAGCAAAAGGTATGTAAATCCTACCTAACCTAATACATATTCTGTCAAAAATAAAAGAATAAAGATTGAGAATAGCAACTTAGGGGGCTTTTGGTTCAAATAAGAATTAAATGGAATAGGATATGATAAAAAAGGTAAGGTAATGGTAACATTAATCGCTACCTAACCAGTAATACTTAACTCTGTCAAAACCAAACAAGGAGTAATAAATATCAGATTATTGAATCCGTTTCCAGGCTCTAACAAAAGCTCAACCAAACAAGGCCTTAAGTAACTCCTTGACCTCATTCCTCTTAAAAAAATATCTACAATGTTCTAAGCAATGTTCCTTTTTGAACAAAAAAAACATCATATTGTTATGTCCATAAAAACTTATCATTTTAGAAAATATAGAGTAATGTTTTTTATTAAAAATTATTCAAATTGAATAGTGGAAAATGCCTACTAACAATAATATTTTTATATTTGATTATATATTTTTGAGAGGTAATAGCAATGCTAATAAAGGTCATGTAAATATAACAATAGAAGTTTGAACCCTAATAACTACTCCATGACAACATGTCAAAATAAAATTCTCATGCAGATTTTTCCAACTTATCTTACTACAAGGTATTTTAAAAAACCTAAAAACTTACTTTTACGTGTGAAAACTTGAAAAGGGCATTTCACAAGGTGTTGTAAAAAGTGGACTTCCATTTCTTTTCATGTGTTCCAAAACAAAAGAGAAAAGTTAATTCTTACATACATGTATATATAAGAATCCCCCTTGCAACTTGAACTTGATTATAATGCATGGACATATCACACCCCCAAAGAACCTTATTCTCTCATTATCATTTCATCTTTCTTACAACACTTGCACAAACACGCTCTCTCTTCCTTACGATGAATCATGGTTGACAAGTTGAGGGGAATGTTGTCTGGCTCGAAGTCATTCATACATCATGTCTTAACATGAATGATTTCGGACCAGGCTTCATTCCCCTCAACATAAACAAGTGTTTGGATCAGCTGGTAAAAGAAAAGTTTCAAGTCCTAGAAGTACAACAATACTTGTTAGTAGAGCTTTGGGCCCATTTGAACATTGTCCGCGCTCAAATCCAATTTAGTCGGAGTTTTTCTGGCTCTCAATATCCCACATTTTTGCAAGTTTTAAGAAGGTTTAGTTGTAAACAGTTTTATACCTTTTTTTGTATTATGGCATATACGTAATATGTATACAAATTTATCCCTAACAAGCTGAGCAGGTGCTATTAGCAAATCGCGAGTAAAAGAAGTAAGTTTTCTACTAACAAAATAAAGTTCTTGCTTTTCTTATCAAAGTGTGTTTCTTTTGCCTAGTTGATGTAATAAGACTTGTTTTTAAGGGGGCAGTGGCGGATCTTAAGCATTTTTTTTTTGGGCCCAAATTTTTTTGTAAAACTAATAGTCGTACAATTGTCCAATTTTTCGGCAATAACTAATCGCCTACAATTGTCAAATTTTCATATGAGTAATTAAATTGATATTATATAATATTAATGTTATTTATTGTATATTAGATCAATTAATCATATAATATTAATTGAATAATTGTTTAGTACAAAAATACATTATTAAATTGATTGATTCTACATAATTTACAAAGTAAAAAAAATTGATGACTTATATGAAAAATAAAGTTTATCAAGCAAGCAGCCAGCAGGTACACATTACTATCAAAGAAGCAATAATCAATAAGTTTATCACTGCACAATTGAAGCACAACTAGCAGCCTAGCGTAGGAAAGCCTAGCCTATTTTAAAGCCTTTGTAGAAAAATTAGTAGTACCTATATAACTCATTCATTCTATAAAATATTTTATTAACAGTAGTACAATACCTTTTTTAATGAATAATCACTATGCAACTCTTCCACTTTTTGCCTGTTTCTTTTGACTTCCGCAGTCAGAATTCCATTTTCATTTCCAAGCGTGAAGCTAGCGGCAAGCAGGTAAAGAAAAAAGATAGTTTGGAAAGTGACGTGCGTGTCAGTTGTATTTGGGCTCTTAGGTCTAAATTTTCTATTTGGGCTTTAACAAAAAATAAAAATTCCAAATCTTATGGGGGGCCAGGCCCAGTCCTGCCCCCATAAAGATCCGCCATTGTAAGGGGGAGCAAGTCAAAATAGAAAAACTGACATTCAATTTAGGGATAATCAGGTTCGAACTGATGACTTCCACCACGTCAAGGTGACACTCCATCGCTGAGTTATATCCCTTCCCTGCCCCCATCGCCATCGAGAAATAGAACTGACTAATCCTAAGGCAAAAGGGTCGAGATTTTAGCTTGTAACTGTCAAGAACTGTGACTTTGGGTTTGGGGGAAGGTGTGAATGACTGACTTATTGGTTTTGATACTCTATAATACGTAAATGCATTCACAACTGCTTTTGGATTTTGTGTTCTTTTGTTTCTTTATTTATTAGGATTTATGCTTTGAGTTTCCATACAATGTAAACATCTGCTGGCAAAGATTGAACTGTTGCAAGAAGCTTTAATAACTTAATTATATTTCTATGAACAAGATAAAAGGTGGGTGAAAACTTTTTGAGTATAAGGTTTACTTTTGTTCAATAGTTAGTCTTTACTGCATTGATTATTTATATGAATTTTTTTGTAAAAGAACTGATCTTGTTGTAGCTTGACTTCCAGATATGGAAAGTCAAAGCAACTCCTTTTTTTCTGGTTTTTTGTACGTACGCTACTTATATTTAGGAAGCCTCACTTAAGTTAATGGATTCACTTACGCTCTTTGTGATAGGGGTTTTTAAAAAAATAAAAATATTAAAAAAGTTTTTAAAAAAAAAAAAAAAAAAAAAAAATAATAAAATAAAAAAAAAAAAAAAAAAAAAAAAAAAAAAAAAAAAAAAAAAAAAAAAAAAAAAAAAAAAAAAAAAAAAAAAAAAAAAAAAAAAAAAAAAAAAAAAAAAAAAAAAAAAAAAAAAAAAAAAAAAAAAAAAAAAAAAAAAAAAAAAAAAAAAAAAAAAAAAAAAAAAAAAAAAAAAAGAAAAAAAAGAAAAAAAAAAAAAAAAAAAAAAAAAAAATAAAAATATATATAATAAAAAAAAAAAAAAAAAAAAAAAATAAAAAAAAAAAAAAAAAAAAAAAAAAAAAAAAAAAAAAAAAAAAAAAAAAAAAAAAAAAAAAAAGGAAGAAAAAAAAAAAAAAAAAAAAAAAAAAAAAAAAAAAATAAAAAAATAAAAAAAAAAAAAAAAAAAAAAAAAAAAAAAAAAAAAAAAAAAAAAAAAAAAAAAAAAAAAAAAAAAAAAAAAAAAAAAAAAAAAAAAAAAAAAAAAAAAAAAAAAAAAAAAAAAAAAAAAAAAAAAAAAAAAAAAAAAAAAAAAAAAATTTAATATTTATAAAAAATAAAAATAAATTTATTAGGTACTCCTACAATTGGTTTACATAATCTAATAATTTCTTCCTTTTCTAATTCAAAACTAAATTCTCTTTTCAATCATATATATGATTTTTGAAGTATAGAGAAAAAGTTATACTTCCTCCATTCTTAGATAAGTGAAACACTTCTCTCTTTTACGTAATGTTTCACTTATTTTAGAACGGAGGAAGTAATTAGTTTTATTTTTCTCAAATTTTTTAGACACAAACCATTTTTATAGAACCTTAGATCTTTTTTGAAATTCAGAATCTTAAATCTTTTACTACTTCTATCTCTTTCTTGGTGCTACCAAGTTTCTTGGCACGTAATTTTAGATAAAACCAAAGGTTGTGTACAAGTCCCACTTTTAAACAAGTTATCTTTAATTTGCGTGTTTTTACACTATAAAAGTAAAATACTAAGTAGGCATATATATTTGCTAATCAATTTAGCTAATCTTAATTGAGAGTTCTTCAAGTTAAAAAAAAAAAACAGCCTTAATCATTGCAAACTAATCAATGTACAAAACCTTTTTATTGATGATTCCTGTTAGTACAATGTTGCACTGTTTCAAGCTCACAGCGTTGCACTGTAGTGCATGCATGGTAAATACAGACATTCAGGATCAAATATACACATTAAAGTGCTATCAAATTATGCTCCATTGTTCACCAAAACAAAAGTAATGAGATGAAGAACTCCAATGATGCAGAAGAAGAGATCCTTTCACTTTTCAGGTCTGAATAACTTGTAGCTCGTAAATGTAAATTACCACCTTTCTCAACTTAAGATTCTTTTTCCATAGATGCGAAATCGCAAACCACCCTCACACAATCACATTTCACAAATCTTCAATGACAAGCATTATCGTCTCCTTTGCCCCGTATGCAGCCAAGAAGAACATGATCTTCTCAATTCATTTCTTCAGAATAAAATTCTGCATCAAATAATAAGGAAGCGAGGTCATGTTGTTCATCTCTAAATACGAACTAAATGAAGCAATACAATATGTAATCAAGTGCATGGTAATAATGAACTGTAGTGCATGGAACCTTCCAGCCATTGAAAGGCATAACCGCACAAGTTATGAAAATTAAGAACTATACATAATTCTGACATTAGTTACAAATACTCTGGAAAGCCATTTGGTTGAATTTTTCGCGTTGTGGAGAAAGAATGGAGCAATACATGTAATCAAACGCTTTGCAGACATTCGGTTTTTAGACTCCGGTATGGCGCTATACAGATTTAAACACTTTTGACAGGGTGACGCAAACTCTGCTCATAAAAACCACTCCAAACAATCACCGCCACCATAATGCCTGTAGGATATAGCCATCACCGGAGCATCACCGACACTTCTTATATGATCGATACCACCACTTCACGCATCTATCTTCTAGATCACGCCTCAAGTAAAAAAAAAATAGAATATAACATGAACATTTTAAGATAAAACAGGGTAATGCAAACGCTGATCATAAAAGCCACACCAAACCACCACTGCTTTGCAACCCAAGGGCCAGTCTAGACTCTACAGGCAATCTCATTTCATTATATAAATGCTATTAGTTCTTTTGCCATCCTTGACATATAATAGCAATTATTAAGCATAAAATAATACTTCCACATTTCTTTTTAAGTGACACACTTCTCACATAAAGCTCACATAAAAGGGAGAAGTGTGTCACTTAAAAAGACACGGAAGAAGTACTTCAAAGAATACTTGGAGGTCACAAGAAACACTTGGAGGTCACAAGTAACACTTCCATTCTTCTACTGCCATCTGGCGGGCTTTCTCTCGTAAGCCAAAGGCGCCCCTAGGATCGAACTAATCCATTGACACAAATAGTTCATGGGAGAAAATTGAGTTATTTGGTCCCTTTGGGGGTCTCTCAAAAGTCCTTATTACGAAATTCCTGAGAGAGCAAAAAAGGTACCGATGCTTTATTTACAACCAAGTTGGGATGAATACTACTTCTATATGTTAGCATCTGGGAATTCTTTGGCCCTGAATTTTGCCAGCTATAATAGGCATGTGGATAACATTATGCTCAGGCACCAGAAACCCAATTGAGTTTTTGACTATCTTCTAGAGTGCGCTTCCCATAAGGGACCACTGTAGATTTCTATCATCTACTAAACTTAGCTTTATATAAATTTTTGCATAACAATTTTTCTAGGACTCAAAATGCTTTTCATGCACCGTAGGATAGCTATGCTAACTTGATCACCACACTCCCTGCATTCTTGTATTAAATTCTAATCACATCCCTTAACCAGTGTAAATTACGCAAGGCTGACCATGCAAGTCCAATAGCAGATAAAATAGGAGTTCCATGAAAATTAAAATGGACATACATGATCTGTGCAATACATGTATGATAATTGACTTTGATTGAGCAGATGGTCTCCTAAAACGGTTATTGTGCAGTCATAAATGAATATTTTCAGAATGAATGAGAACAAAATATTGCTCAAAAAGTAACAGTAGACTAACACATTCATCAAGCAGTATTCTCCTAGCACAACGGTCATATTGCAAGTCTCTGGATGGAAATAGAAGAAGAATTATCAAAGTATCCGTGAGAAAAATGCCAGAAAAAAATGTCATACCTACAAGACTGACAAACGATAATCTGTGTCACAGCTTAACATCATCTGATGCCAACTCAGATCAAACAAGCAACTTCAAATTGTTCTCTTTTGGCTCGAGTCGTTCACCACTTAGTAAGTCCAATGGCTTAACTAATGTCCGAAGGAGCCGAAATGCTTCCAAATGCGGTTGTTAATTGTGCTGCTTGTCACTTTGTCTTGTTCTGGAATCTTACTATCATCTTTATAGCATAAAGCCCCTTTGTACATAAACATATTTCTATGAGAAGACAGCGACAATATCTTTCGAACGTAGAGGTGAAAGCTACCAAATTACCAGCGGATCAACTCTGGCCATATTGTCTGTGAATGTGATGCGCATGTTTGTGTATATATATACACAATATATAACAATGTATATCACCGAGAGTTCAAGACCAACTATTGCAAGTAGAGTGAGCTGCTCTGTTCCGCAAGTGGGTGGTGGGGCCATGACCATTTGTTGAAAATACTAAATAGGCTCAAGTCTGCAAGAGAGAGCAGCGACTCAGTAGTCAGACAAGTCTCACTTTCAGTGAAAAAAGGAAGAGAGAGAGTTTTGCAGCCGAGTCAGATGGTCAGGACTTGTATGTTGCTGTTTTGGTTGTTGCTTGCATGGGAAAGGTTGGTAGCATATTAAGCAACTCTTTATGATCTTCATTCTTAGAGAGTAAATTTACCACTATGGAAGCAGTGAATAAATCTGGTGAAAGACCTCTTTTCTTCATTTCTTGAAGAAGCTCCACCACTCTCTTGCTCTCATTTGTCTTACAGAACCCATGCATTAGTGTATTGAATATAACATCATTAGGGACACATCCTTTCCCTTCCATTTCTTCAAAATAAACATAAGCCTCTTCTAATCTACTTGCCATGCATAACCCGTGAATTATGGCTCCATAGGTTACAACAGTTGGTTGCAAACCAGCAGAAGATAATTTAGAGAACAGCTCGTTGGCAACTTCAAAATTCTTTGCCTTACAAAACCCGTCAATGAGGCAGTTATAAGCTCTAATGCCGAGCTTTGATCCACGAGCTTCCAAGGTATGAAATAGTTCCAATGCCTCTTGAAGGTAATTGTTTTTGGAAAGCCCATCCAAATATATATTATAGGTAACTAAATTTGGTGTGAGACCAAGATCTCCTATTTCATTAAAAATCCGGCCCGCATCCTCAACTCGTGCATGTCGAAGAAGACCAGTTAGCAAGGTATTCATTGTTACAATTGTTGGGCGAACTCCATTGCTAACCATATCTGAATATAACTTCAATGCTTCATCCACATCACGGTGTCTAAAATACCCATTAATCAAAGTATTATAGCTAACTGCATCACAAGTACAACCACTACTTGCTAATAATTTAAACACTTCTCTGGCATCATCCACATTACCAACTAAACAGAGGCCATCTATCAATGAGTTATATGTGATTGTATCAGGAAGCACCCCTCTCTCCATCATCAACTCCAACAGTCCTTTTGCTTCTTTTGCTTTGCCATCTCTGCAAAGCTTGTTCATTAGCACATTAAAAGTCACCACATTAGGTCGGATCCCTTGGTCCAACATTTCTTTAAAAAGTCCTTTAGCCTCTTTCCAAGTCCCAAAATGGCAAAACCCATCAATCAAAGAACTGTAAACAACAACATCAGGAGAAATTCCCTCAAGTTTCATTTCCATGAACAATGTTTTAGCCTTACGGACAAACCCTTCTTTACAAAGACCATCAATAAGAGCACTATAAGACACTAAATTGGGTTCAACACTATAACCGAGTTTTCCGGTCCCCATTTCTCGATGCAACCGCAACGCAGCTTTGACATTCCCCGTCCTACACAACCCATTGATCAAAATCCCAATAGTAACCACATCTGGCTTACAACCCAATTGCAACACCTTCCTAAACAGCCCTACAGCTTCACCAATTTTGTCCTCCAAACACAACCCTTTAACCAAAAATGAATATGTCATCACATTCGCCTCAAAACCCTTCTTCACAATCAACCCTAGAACCGAAAAACCGGCACTACTCCATTTCAAACTACAGTAACAGTTCAACACAACATTCAGAGATAAGAAATTGGGACTCAACCCAATAATATTCAACCTTCTATATGAGTAAATACCATGATGAAATTGCTTAATTTTTACCATAGCAACCAACACAGAATTGAAAGCTGCAATATGTGGGGTGGGGTTTAAGTTAAGCATATGATCAAACAAAGATTTTGCTTGTTCTATACTAATATGACCTGCTCTGCAAGTAGTTCTTAAGTATTTACAGAAGTGGGTATTAATATCTTCAGATTTGGGATTTGAATTTAGTGTAGTAGTTCTGGGATTAGTGAAAGTTGGTTGAGATGGGTCTACAAGAAATAAAGATGAAAGCTTGTTACCTGTTGAAGAAGTCGCCATTGAAGTTGTTTGTGAAACAATTGTAGCGAAACTTCTTTGATTGATGAAAGCCATCATTAGCAGCTCCACAGGCAACCGAAAGAGCAAGTGACTCGAATGATTTTAGGTAAAACTTAAAGAGACAGAGGTGAATATGACATGATCTAGGTTAATTGCATAATTCAAGACAATCAAAGGTTTCCCTAATGGTTCTGTCAAATTAAAAAAAAAAAATCTTAGGTGCGTTTACTTGAAAAAACCTCAAACGTATCTAAACTAATTTTATTAGACGTGACCAATTTTTATTGGAACTTAATTTTTAGTGTTATGTTAGATTTAATCAAACCTGATTAGACCTGACTTGAACTTAGGGTCTGTTCTCCCCAACTTATTTTCAATTCATTTCAATTAGGTTCAGTTCAGTTGAGTTCAGTTTCTAATTTATTATCATTACCATTAGTTATAATTTAATTCAGGTCAGTTCAGTTGCAATCAAATTCAGTTCAATTCAATTCAATTCAATTGTTTTATAACGAAGAGAACAGACCCTTGTTAGACCTGAAACTTATTTTTTTAAGTTGAAGAGAACACACCAATTAGAAAACGTTTTTTTATCAGAAAGTATGTCATATAAACTTTTAATAAAACTATGTGGAAAACACCAAAATTTGTAGTAGCACTACTTGTGAATGGACCTCATTAGTACTTTTTGTCAATGGGGCTGACCAACTGACTTTCCTCTACTTTCATATAACTGCAAGATCGGTTTCGATTTCCTTCACATACTTAGAACAGATAAGCCAGTTCTCTCTTATAAACTCTCCCCCATTGAAGATTAAAGGATAAGGGTTCACTCCAAATTCACTTATGTTTTGCATTAGTAGGGTTATTTTCAAAATTAAACTCAATTTCTTTAAAAATATCGTACACTGAGGTCTAAAAATAACGCAGTTGTGCTTCAATTCTCACATTATGGTTTTTGAAAATTGATCAATTTAGGGTTTTTGTCTGAAATTGGGTATTCAAATTGGGGGTTTTATGTTCAAATAGGTACAAATTGTATGAATTAACACAATTGACCCACCCCTAGTGACTAGTGTCCAAAAGATGTGTTTTCTCTCTGTTCATTGATTCCTTTTTTTACTTGCTTCTTTGGTTTCTTTGGCCCCCCTTTGTCAACGACAGTGACCGATGAAGGACTAGAAGAAAGAGGTAAAAACAATTAGAGTAAAATATGACAAGGTGTGAAGATTTGCAGTAAGAAATCTTCAATGTGCAGGGGTAAATTTCAAATGAGAAAGAGAGAGGGGAGAAGATATCGGAGTGGAAGATGAAAGAGATGAAAGGAAATAGTTAGAGACGAAGTAATTTAGGAGCATAATCGTCCTATTCTTTTAAAAATGGGAGGGAAAAGAATTAAATTGGCCCTATTAACAGAAGCTACCTGATCGTTAAAAGGTAGTGATACTAAAAAAAAATTGGTGTTTTTTAAGGTAGTTTTATTTTTAAAAAAATTCTTAAGAAGGTTTTTTTTTTTTCAAAAGTGGTCATTTATTCGTTAGTTTTATTATTATTGTTGTTGTTGTTATTGTTATTATTATTAACAATATTTTCCCCTCCAAGCCTAAAATTAATAAACTATATGTGTGGCATGAAGACTAAAGGACACTTGACCAAATAATTGATCATTTAAATCATGTCCCAAAAAGGCACCCTAAAATTAATATTTATAGTAATTTAGTACTTTTAATCTTGAAATTACCAATATATTTCTTTTATGATTTTTTTTTTTTTTTTTTGAAAGAAAGAGAAATTTCATTAAATAAAGGTGCAAACAAATCTACCAATAAGTATTAAGAAAAAACAAAGATATAATCGAGACAAGATCAAATCAAATTCGTCTTGAAGAAACTACAATGAACCGTGATCGAAATACAAATACGATGCCATCACTTGTATTTCTTGAATTATAATTGATGGGGAAGTCTATCGTTCGACATAGTTTGGGGAAGAAAATTCTTGATTTAACCATGTTCATTCGTAACTTCCAATATTAGTCGATGTTGATTTGGTCTTCAACCTATGGAACAATCTCTCATACCAATTTTTAAACTTCCACGTGGGAAGAGATTTAATAAAGCAGTGAATAAACTTCAAACTCCCATGAGAGAAGTGACCCAAAAATTGGGTAGATAACTCTCAAAAAAAGAGAGAATGGAAGATTATTAATATACAAAAACAATAAAAGAAATAAGTAAAAAAGAATTGGGCTTACCACCATCGGAAAGGATGATGTCGTCCAAAAAAGAAGAAAGGATTAGGGTTTTTTTAGAGGAAGAGAAAAGAGGGGAGAGGAGGAGGCTAGGGTTTCCATGTCTTTTATGAATATTGAAGACGATATTTTGATGAAAAAAACATAATCAATAATAGCTTCTGTCAACCACTAAATTTTTGGATTATATGCAAAAGATTGAATCACAAAGGCTTTTTTTTTTGCATCACTTCACCATTCTAAAATCGCAAAGGTAATAATACCACAAATAAGTAAAGTTGGAACTCAAACTTGTGCCCTCTCCCACATATTTTGCTCATTTTTGTAGTGTAGTGACTTATAAATGGATAAAATCTTACACACAACACAATTTAGACAAAATCTTATACAAAAGTATGTGTTACAATTTCTACAAAGGAAAGGACCAAAATCTATTAATTTCATTGTCAAATGAGTGTTGTTTGTTTCACGGAAGGGAAAAAAAACACAATTTTGTTGTCTCTTATTACATAATATATGTGTTACATCATCCAAGGCAATAACTTAATGCTTGCCTTTTTTGAGGGGAACTTAATGCTTGTCGTAATTTGGAAGACTCGGTTTTAAATATATAAAAAAAAATTACCTATAACAAACAATCCACTTGTCACACTTAGAAAAGTTGATGATACCCAAAACAAAATTCTAAAAAGAAAAAGTTATACCCAAAACAAATCACAACGATTTGCATGGCAAAGAGTGATCTCTTCCACTAATCGTCCCCTTTATCTGCCATCTCAACACAAACATGAATTTCTCTCTCCTCTGCCCAATCATCCAGAGAAATGCAGCAAGGTAAGATCCTCTCCTGACAAAACACCATAACAAATTCCATCATTAAATATTATTTCACCTCCTCTTTGTACTACTTTTGGCAATGTATAATTATTACTTTTTATTTCTTCAATGGGAATATTAACCTTCATAACTACTTACCTTCATAAAATCCTTTCCTCTGAGTCTGAATCTAACAATGCTCAATGTCATACATCCTCAGATGGCTATGGCAAATCCAGTTTTACAATCCTTTTCGCGTCTTCCATTGGGTTAATAATGGCTGCCGTTACATATTTTCATCAGCGCAATCTTCAGCATCAAAAACTTGTCCCTACGGTCAAATGTGATAGCTCTAAAAGGGTGGTGAAACTAGAGCGGTTTTCCCATTATGTAGGTAATTATATCTTCTTCCACCTTAAAAAAATTATTAATCCAAATAAATCCCAATGTGAAGTTCTAGGATGTTACATAATATGACTCATTATATTACAAATGTCTCTTATGATCATATGGGCAGCAAGGCAATTAGGATTCTCTGACAGAAGGCTATGCCCACAGCTCAACAGATTGGCATCTGATTATATACAAAAGAGAGAAGGTTGGGAGGATACCGTCTACTCCTTTTTCGCGCATGATCCAGATTGTGATTCACTTTTCATCAAGCTAGTCGAGGAATTTGAACGCTGCATACTCAGTTACTTCGCCTTTCATTGGAGTTATGCAGAAACTGCTCTCAAACAGGTAAAATATGTAGAAATTTTTCTGCTACAATCGAGCCGTAAATTAACAGTAGTATTCAGATCATATTACATAATAACTTACATTGGTATGAAAGTCAGGTGATGCAAGGACCAGACCACGAGCCAAGAAAGAAGCTCAAGAATATATTGCTTGCAGCATCAAGGTAGGTCTATAAAATCGCTAGCATCATATGAAACATGGATAAAGAACCATATGACAACTTCATAAATTTTGTTTACAATTATAGAACTAGTAAAGCATCATGCACTATTGCTTGCAATGAATAACCAACCTACACTATAGAATTGAGACATGTCACTTGTGCCAATAAAAGGAGGAAAATCTGATTTTTCTCCTGCAATCTGATGAGTTCAGGGAGAAGATAATTGAGAAGGTGACCAAAGATTTAAAGGTAGCCAGAGTATTTACCACACTGGTACAAGAAATGAAAGCGATTGGACTCGCTCAACCAAAACCAGAGATCGATGAATCTGAATGTACAGATGTTATGGCGCCAGTTGCTTTCAAAGATAGAAGTCCAGTTCTCCTCTTCATGGGTGGTGGAATGGGAGCTGGGAAGAGTACTGTGCTTAAAGACATCCTCATTGAGTAAGAAATCCTTCTCTTTTATGGGATTATCCTGCAAGTAGATTAATAGAGTAGACTTAAACAATGAAGGAACTAATGGATTAACCATATTTTACATCTTTGAGGAATCAGACAGAAATAAATGCCTCAGAAAATGCTTCATCTTCAATTTTCAAAGTGGTCCTCAAAATCTTTCACAGTACAATTGCAAAAAGTCGGAGCTTCACGTTTCGTTCATAATAGATGTGAATTGGTCACAGTAAACTGTTTCCTGTCTGATAATGGAAAGCAGAGACAAATTTTAGGGTATAGCTGCCTCTTTCCTGCACCAGGAGTCCAAGACCCACTGTAAGATTGAGCAATCAACAGAACCTCATTTTCCAGGAGAATGTTCATATTGGTTTTAATAAAAAAGAGTTATTATCATAGAAGAACTCAATTTACATTTTACAAGTCTTTCTAGAAATTGATTCTATGGCAGTGATTTTTTCAGCTTAAAACTCACCATAATGTTTTTTGCAACTCACAGTATAGGATATATGCTTTCTGCCTCTCTCACGACACTCATGACTTAATCTCATTCTTCCATGATACTCTGAACAAGATTCTAAAGGCAATGTGGCCATACTTAGACATAAAGACAATGCTTCATTATAGCTCAGTTGCTCAACTAAGTACTGACACCTTTAGAAATTAACCTTGTGATCTTGGTCATCCATGCAGACCATTTTGGCAAGAAGCATCAGGGCAGGCGGTAGTCATAGAAGCAGATGCTTTCAAAGAAACAGATTTATTTTATAAAGCCCTAAGCTCCCGGGGCCATCACGACGCAGTCCACACAGCTGAACTGGTACTTGTCTCTCCTCCTCCTCCTCCTCCTCCTCTTCCCTTCCAACTATATGATCTCCTTCGCTCCATTGCTTGGATCAATTCACACTGATACTCATCACTATGCTTAAAGCTTAAAACTACTACTTTTTTTTTTTTGAGAAACTCTCTGTACTTTTTGCATGAGTAAAGTGCAAATGTACTCTCCCATTAACACGATTCAAGCAGAAGTACTTGCGATTCTTTTTTTTTAAAATGACTGATTATACATAAAATGTATAAATCCTCATATTTTTTAACACACGAGTACGAAAAGTATAGCCAAATATTACGCCAAACAACAATCAGAAAATCTGTGAATAGGAGTATTACTTTTGTAGAAAAGATTGAGTTCACATCCAGGTCATTTAGTGCACATCAAACTATTGATACAGTACTAAAGAACAGAAATGCACCAAGAGAAAGGTAAACTGAAAATGCATATGAAATTAAACCCCAAATTATTTGTCGTGACCAACCTTCGTTTCTTCATCAAGAAACACCACAAATGTCTTATCATTTCTCATAATACTCTACTTCTTGTATGTTCTATTGTGGTTGAATCCCGCATTGACATTTACAAATGTCATAAGCTCATAGCTAAATCTCACAGAATAAACTTTGAAAGATTTAGAGTGCATAGTACTTCCTTGGCCAGAACCAATCAATTCCGCTCTTGTGTTACACTACGTTTGATTATCATGATAATTTGGGTTAAGATTCTATTTCAAACAGGTTCACCAATCATCAGCTGATGCAGCAGCTTCAGTTCTTGTAACAGCTCTCAATGAGGGCCGAGATGTTATCATGGATGGCACCCTATCTTGGGTGCCTTTCGTGGTGCAGACAATAACTATGGCCAGGAATGTCCACCGTAAGAGGTACCGTATGGGGCCTGGATATCACGTGGCTAAGGATGGAAAGGTAACAGAAAGCTACTGGGAACAAGTAGAAGACGAAGAGGAAGAGCTAACAATCATTAAAAAAAGAAGGCCATACCGAATAGAGTTGGTTGGTGTTGTTTGTGATGCCTATTTAGCTGTGATTAGAGGCATAAGGTAAGCATGAACTTATGGTCTTTGAAACAGCTATCATCAACATATTTGACAGCTTCAGTGCTGATGCATGACTAGGGGGGTGTTCTTAAAAATTATGCATAATGACAGGCCTTTATGTAGTCATATAGATTCAGAAACAGAGACTGAACACAAATGTGAAAAAGGTCACAGCACATAAAAACCCAATTCAATCTCCAGTCAAACAGAGTATGACACTGACACATATCTCTATTCTACAAAGCCAACTCCTAAGGAATTTGGAGTCCATGTAAAAAGAATAAAAATACCCTTACTCACATAATACTTAAAATAATTTAATTTAGAAATGACGCAAACATTATTTAATCAATGGATTTCGCTACATATGCACATGACTATTTAATGTTTGCTAAAAGAAATGATGTCAAATTTTTCTCTAGAGGAACTCTGGAAAAAAAAAATATATATATATATATATATACACACACAACTTTTTTCAACTTTTTTCAACTAGATGTGCATTGTTTCCTATTAAATGTGCGAACTTGACTTCATATTAAAGAATGTGCACAGTGATTTCAAAAATGTTCTACTTCCTCCGAAACATAATAACTGCAACAAATAAATATTTTATACCTCACAAATAATACCATTTGTTGCAGTTATTATGTTGCGGAAGAAGTACAAGATATGGTACTTTTGAAACTTGCACTTGTTTAGAAAAGGTGCATATACATAATTTCTTAAAAAAAATCACATGACTCCTCTTCACATTTCTACTTCTACTCTTCTAGGCACCCTTCTCATTAGAAAAAATTAACATATGTATGAATGGAGTTGCATACAAGAATTCACATTTTTTAATATCTGCATTAGGATTGGCTACTATGTCTCCCTATAAACAATACCTCTAAAAAGAAGAAGGATCCACAGCTTTCCCAATTTAACTTTGCAATTTGATCCTATCAGCAGGACATCAAGTAAAACTATAACTGTTTCCCAATGTACATGCAGGAGGGCTATCTTGTGCGGAAGAGGTGTAAGGGTGAGTTCACAGCTTAAATCTCACAAAAGATTTGCAAATGCATTTCCAACATATTGCCAACTAGTAGACCAGGCCAGGTTATATTGCACAAATGCTTTGGAAGGCCCGCCAAAGGTACTATTTCTTACTTTCTCATCACCTTTTGTTGATATATAGACTATTCACAACAGACAATATCCGAAGAATTAGACAAACCCCATCCCCAACCAAAATTAGGATAACAGACAAAAATCAGGATTATCTTCATGTAATGCTTTGTGTGTGTGTCTGAATCGGTGCATGTGCTGCTTGCAAATTATATACATGCACCCATAAACAAGCGTAACATCCATGTTAATGATACGCATAAGATCCTTCACACATTTTTAAAAATTATACTGTCATAGTGTGTGTGCATGATCTGGTTGAATTCAGAGATCACAAACACAGAAGGCACAAAACAATTGCACAGACATCACCACGCAATCATCCAAAGTACTACAGGGTTGCCGACTTGGCCCTTTTTCATTATTTAAAAGGAAAAAAAAAAAAAAAGACATCATACTAAAGACCATTATTGTCTGAAGTTGATAGGATGGAAGGACAGAGACAAGACCCTACTTGTTGATCCAGAGGAGTTCAAGTGTGTGAAGCTAATTGCAGAGTTAAATGAGGATGCAGACAACATTTATGAACTTTACAAGAGACCAAACCCAGCATGCCAAGACGGCTCTATATGGAAAGACATAGTATCATCACCTTCAAGGTTAAATGTGCAACAGGAACTGAAGTATTCAATCCAAAGAGTTGAAGGGACGATTGACACCAGAAATAGCAAAAGCATCTTATAAAACCAGTGGGATCTGGATACCTGGATAGCTGGATCCCAAGGGGACGCAAGCTGAAATCTGTTGCCATCTCGACCGTCTGATTCTACAATTATCTAACCAGGGAACTCGTCAGACAAAACAATGTTAAAAAGTTTATATGTAGATCCAAGCACATCTACCTGCTAATATCAATTTAGAGTTTACAGCTCCAGCATCATTTTAAGCCAAGTACACAAAATACAGGTCAATACAGCACAAGTAACAGCATTTGTTTACTAAGTTGCATCAGGCTGCCAACCCAATGCATATATGTCCAAATGCCAAGTATTGCCAACACCAAAAAATGTTTGGATCTTTAAATTCCATTGATAAAATATCAACAAAAATTCACCAGTGCCGCACAATTTTCATACAGCTTATCTCACAAAACAACATTTGCCTTTGATGCAATTGATTACACATCCAAGATTGTAATGAATCAACCTAGATAGAGGGGTACTTTTGGTATTGCATAATTAGTTAGTTCTAATAGTAGCTTGAAAAATAAGTTAGAGGGTTAGAAGGGAAGAAACTCTATAAATAGAGGACATTAGGGAGAAAGAAAATATGTTCCGAAAATTGGTAAAAGTAGTCAGATTAATTAGGAGAGTGCCATTCCTCTCGAAAGAGTGGCTAGGTTGTAATCGGTGATCTGATCATCTATTCAATCATATCTTCCTTTGTTCTTCCTTAATCATCTTTCCCACTCCCCTACCCTCTCTTTTCTTCCATTAATCTATTGGTTTTGGTCTGTTGTCTATGTTAGTTCATCACAAAGATCCGATATCACATCCTTTTTTGAGATAGATCCAGCATGTAGCATAGGTAATGCCCTGAACTCGTGATATATTAGTTCTGAATCCGATCTAATATTATACTTTCTAAAAAGTTACTAAAAGTAACAGCTATTGAATAATGGGAATTACAGGTATCTACTTTCTAGTAAAATAAGAACTGGGAATAACAAAAACCCAATTTAATATGTGCAGCTCCATATCCAAACAAATGTATGAACATTCAGTCCTGTGCATAAATGATCAACCGGCAGCAAAAGAGAGGAGAAGTATCAATAAGAATAAAGATCACAACGTAATCCACTAATCGTCAATACTTCAATTCTATAAGAAAAGGGCCTCAAAAAGCCTCCAAAATTCAAATTCAACATCCACATGGCAACTGTTTGTAAGCACAAGTACTGCAGCTCTCAGATGAGCTGACAGCACTCCATGATTTCGCTCTCAGATGAACCCAGAAATCCAGAATCGCCAAAATTAAGTCACAGGACATCAGACCTCCATTTATATAAGCAAAGGGTGTAAAAACTATCACTACTTCAGCTTCATGAAATCATTTCAAGAGAAACCGATAAAACTACAGAAGCATGTTGATGATGATAGGCCAAAATCGATTTAGGGACGAGCTTAGAGTGCGTTCTCATCACCTTAAAAAAAATCAGATCTAATAAGTTCTAACACGTAATAAAATAAGCTTCAATAAGTTCTGATAAGTCCGGTTCAAATAAGTTCAAATGAGTCTAGGAAAAATATGGTGGAGACAACGCACCCTTAAATTGAAATGTGACTCATTATTCTGGGATAGAGTGATTATAGATCTTTAGACAGGGAGGAACATGTAGCAGGATAAATAACATGAAAAACCATAGAAAACTTGTACATACCCTACATTTCAGAATAAGTGTATATCAAGGCTATGCACTTAGCCGAAAGAGTTTTGAGTTATTGTACTGGAATTCATAATTGGCAAGTAACATTGCATTGATATCATAAGCGGTAGATAATACTCCATCCGTCCCAGAAAGATCTCAACAGGAAAGTACATTAAGTGGATATAATATGAAGTAGAGGGAGTAACTCGATCCAATCTCAAGTCTCAACAACACTTCTGCATTATAAAGCCACGGAAAAATGGTGTTGATTAGGAAGCTTTTAAGCAAGATAAAAAAAAAGATATAGGGTGAGAACATAGCTATAGTACGAGATACCTGGTTGTGTTTGATGTGCAAGATCTTCAGAGAGAGGAATTAAGAACGTCGATGTGGTAAGCAACACGAATAATTCCATGCAGATACCCAATAGTGGTTACACACATGGAATTAAAACTCTCCCGTTCCGTTAACGGATTTTGGATTTACC
>CANSNZ010000435.1:0-125935 GCA_947646795.1 Beta lomatogona
ACAAATTTTGTTCCACCTTGATAGAATTAGGCAAAACTCGAGGTTTGGAAGGATTGTGAAGAAATACGAGGTATAGTAGGTGGAGAAATTCGAGGTTTTATTAGAGGATATTGTTAATAATTGTTTGGGGAAAGTTAAGAATTAAGGTTGCATGTTTGGTTTGGAGCCCTCTTTCCATTTTTTTACAATGAGTTCGACTATAGGAATTTTGTTCATTACTCATTTGAACCTCCAAATGAAAGCATATCACATAATAGGTAGAGCTTCAAATGAGTAAATGAGCAAAAAATAATATTGGGTGTACCATGCATATGATACACCCGGGTGTATGATTAATACACTCTTCGACTATTGCTCCTTAGTATGATTAAGAGCAGCTCCAACGGCATTCTATAAGTACTAGCTTGCAAATAACAAATAGTTGGAGCTAGTAGCTCTATTGTTGGAGGAAAAGGGAACTTATTTTTACAATTTATTATTTTTACAAGTTAATTACAAATTATGATTGTATGAATTGTATATTAAAAATTGTTGATATGGTGATGACATGTGGGACCTACAAAAACTACGAGTGGTTGTAGTTTTCCATTGAAAGAGGTTGTAGCTTGGAAATGTTGTAGTTTGGAAATCTGATGTGGCACACAAAACTACAAGTGGTTGTAGCTTGCCATTGTAGTTGCTCTAATGCACTCTTCGACTATTGCTCCTTAGTCCTTATAAAATGGGATCCCAAATCCCCCCACTTGCAACGGCTATCCATCTTACCTTTAAAAAAATTGTTTTAGAAAGATAGGAACTTGGAGTTATTCCTTGATTGCGGTAGTTGTTTACAAATATCTATACTAATATATTAAAAAGGCGTTCCTAAGAATGTTTATGTGCCATGTGGCACTCTCCTCTAAGGCTATAATGTAAATGCTTTATTTTCGTGTCAAACCCCTCAACTAAAAAAATAATATTGTGTGGTTACAAGGTATCGATCACGTGATCTTTGAAATGAAAAGTGAGAGTTTAACCATTGATCCAACATAACATCATTGTTTAGTATTTCAAAATAAAATATAATAAGGTCTTGTAATTATATCTCATTAATAGAATTACACAAGTAGTTAGATACCTAACGCATTAATGGTAATGATAATAGACTATTATAGACATAAACTCTTACTTGAATTTCTTGTATTTTTCAAATTATGACGTTAATTTTTTCTCACAAGACAAAAAATTACTAAGAAAGAAACCGGGCATCGCCGGGACACTCACTAGTTAGTAAATTAAACCAATTACTTGTTGTTGCAATAATTATGGGTCAGATTAGGCTTTTGCCTAAAATGTGGTTCTTGTAAAATCAATATATCGAGTTGTCTAATTTTCAGGCGGTGAATTACAAAAATCACACGCCATGAATGATTTGCAAACCCCAGTTGTTGTCATGCAATATTACCAAATAGTTGTTCTATCTTACCGGATGTAATTTATTTTGGCTATTTGATTGGAGAGAAAGAAATAGAAGTCAATAAAAAGGATAGAAAAAACTATATACCAACAAGATCTATAACATTTGTTTTCTTTTATATTCAGAATATATGCTTGGAGCTTTTTATTTTATTCAAAGCAAATCCCTAGATTGATAAACATTTAGAGGGCTTACAATATAAACATAAAATTCTAAAAGAAGATAAAGGAATTTTGGTATATAAAGAGAACGAAGATAACAAATTCACCTAATTATTGAGAGAAGTTGGTCAACGTATGGTATTTTGTATTTTGAAACTGGGAAAAATAGGGAAGTACAATACGAGTACAAACTTTGAATCTCTTATAAAAAAAAATACAAATTTTTCTTGGTGTTAGAGAGGCCACAAGGACAAGAGATGAGAATCGATCCCAGGATCTCCTGAAACCGGGAGAAAAAGCTCTAACCAACTCACTCTCAGTAAAGAGATACAATTATACAAACTCGAATCCACGTTTATACATGTATGTTAAGATTTCTGCTCAGTTGAAAGATGCTAATAAGTAAAAGGAACATATACTTTGCTTTTGATGTAGGTACACATGAATGTAAGAATTTTCATCATTTATGTATTCTTGTCCAAAAGAGTATTCCCCATTTCCTTGTACTACTGTGGCAAGCCCCTGGTTAATATGATAATTAGTCCTCAATTCTGCTGAAAAAACCACATCTTCGAACACATCCTGATATGCAAAATGACCAAGCCAAAAAAAAGAGATAATTGGGGCAAAACTGAGAGGAAGCAGAGCAAAAGCGGAACCTTGGAATAAGGCAAATATTGCAATTGAAGGAAAAATGAGGTCATTTTTACATTGGCATTCTGCTCTCTGCATGAACAATTTGCAGATGCTCATAACTACAAATCAACACACTTTGGTACCAACAACACACACCCTAAACTTTAACTCGACAACCTTAAGGGCTAAGGCTAAACCACTTACTTGTACACACATGTCACAACAATGAAGGTGTCAATCACGCTCGATTGCGCTTTTTTCTAATTCATCAAACATCATTGTAGGAATCACTAGTACATACAATAAGCAATATCAGGTCCTGGGTCTAACCCTTCTATCATTAGTATCACCGCCGTCTGAGAGTTGGGCCCATACGCTCCGAGACTTTCCACCAGCGCTACTGCAATCATCCTCACAACCAGCAACCGTCTTCAAGAGCTCGGACTGCAATGATGGACAGTGTTCCTTGAGATATTCAAAGCCATCAGAGCGCATAACAGCTGCACCAAAGGAAAGTACAAATATCAGAAGACGTTCGTTCTAACAAACAGCTCAGCACGTTTACAATTTATTAGAAAATAACTCCCTCCATTTCAATGAGATGTAACACTTGGTTTGGACAAGCTATGAGTAAAGAGATGAAAGACAAAAAGAATATTTGCTTTTGGATGAGGAGAGAAATAGAGAGGACTCAAGTGCCAGCGATAGGGAGCGTTACATTTATTTTGAAACCACCCAAACAGAAGTGTTACATTTAATAGGAAACCGAGAAAGTATAAAAAAATATGGGAGAAGCATAAAGCAGAACATAACCTGCAAGGTTTTCAGCTGCAAATCTTAAGCAAACGGCCTTCAACTCGGAGGCATGATGGCAATCAGCTAACGCTAGAATCTCGCCAACTGTATGGACAGAAATACCTTTGCACAAGGAAGATTCACACAACTGTCTGAGCCTTCCTAGCCCATATTTGTCAGCTGCTGCCAACAACTTACCTATTAACAAGTCAGCTATATGGGACTCGCAGGAGGAACTTAGTGGAGCGAGGTCCGCCTCTTCCACAAGATCATCTCTGTATATGAAGTGCAACATAGCCTGAAAAGCATACAAAAGGCTTTATATATTATTGTCCCATTCATACTCGTGTAAAATTTGAACCATCACGATATAAACATCACATTCCATATAAAAATGGAAAAGTCTTTCAAATCTTTTTCCCCGGTTTCTTTTATGCAAGTAAAAAGGCAAGGATAGATGGACCAACAGAAACAACTAAAAGAAGAATATTCAACCCAAAAAAAAAGACTTTCCCAATCATGCGTGCAGGTCATACAACGAATGAAAGAAGAGAAGACAGACTAGAAATTCAGAACCACGAGCAAAGTACAACAATATCTATAGCCATCTCACCTGGAAAACTTTCGGCTCCATGTCATTCACAATAATCTCTTCTTTCCCTTCCTCTAATTTCTCCAAAAACTCAGATCGAAATATAGGTGATCGAGCAGCCAAGACCAATTTATGTGCATGGAACTTTTCTCCAGCCACAACAAAAACAATATCTGAACCTTCCGTGTTTTCTAGCAACATGCCAAAATGCATTCCCATATCAGACTCGGGAACCCGGATCGGGTGCAATCGAGGACATTCAACTGATGATACTACAACACCGACAGTACAATTAATTCTCAGACAGTCATCCTTAAGATAACTTGACACTTCAAGCATACTCCTCTTGAAGAAGCGCTTGTATCCCCTGCATTAGCGCATTAACCAAAAGAAACACTTAGCAAGAGCACAAGCCTTGTGATAAGTATCATAATTCATAAAGCTTCTCAGCAATCAAAAAAGACACCCACAAAAATACAATAGTTACCACAGAGACACATCAGAAATCTCGTAAATCATCACAATGCCACAGATTGTGATTTTACGATTAAAACTAAATGCTCTGAAGATAATACATATGAAAACAGCAGAAATAGAAACAAAAAAAAACTAAAACAGTAAAGTGAAAAGATCAAACAGGTAGATTTAGTTATAGCTGACCAGAATTCTAAGCCCTCCATAACCCCAGAGCAGCACTGAACCTTCACCCCACTCAACCACGTTCAAAAGAAGATTCACACAATAATTAATACTTGGGGGGAGAAAACGAAGTCATTGTCTGTTTGTGCAATGGAATTCCTAAAGCTATAAGAAGTAGTAACAATTTGGTTGCAATAAGCTACTCTATGTGCATCTTCTCTCAACGATAACAGGAAACACATTAGCATCTGTCCACTGAACCTGACCCCGCCCTAGCCACCCACCCACGGCTCACCCCTGGCCATGAGAAGACACACACAAAGATGAATTCTTGAAAACAAAAGAAACTTGTCAGCCTGTGCAAAAAGAATTTCCTATATCTAGAAGAATAGTAACAATGCGGGCTGAGATAAGTAACACATGTGCATCTTTTCTCAATAATAAGAGGGAACACATTAGCATCTAAATTATTCAGTAGAAGATGCGTAGATGGCTTGACAACTCCATATAAACTTTCCAAGGGACAAGGAAAATGTGATAACTGATGTCTGCAGAAATGTACGCAAGAAACAAAAGCAGACTACTCCTTCAGTCTCTCCCATATGAATAATTCTACTTCCTATTTTAAAAAGTCCCAACTATTATTCCTAATTATTTTTTAATGTACAATCCCTCCATAATTCTGCCAGTATACTATTACCCCTCATAAAATATTGATATAGCATTATATACCCGATATGCATTGGTATGAGTAATTGAGTATTGTTGAAGCCGCTCTAAAAGTTGTTCTCCGAGTCATACAGAATGTAAAAGATCTTATTCTTATACATGTACCAAATGTGACAAACTTATTTACTGAACACAAGAAACGTTGAATGAATCTGTGAGTGATGTCCCATACTCCCATATGACTATCCATGGTAATGCGTCTTCCCTAGCATCCATCTGATTTTTGGATTCCCATCTAACTAGAGATGGCAAACGGGTCGGGTTCATGTCATATCAAGTTTGTTTCGGGTCTATACAATCAGGTGGGATTTGGGTAAGAGTTAATATGAAAAATATTGAGAAGAGGAGCTAGAGCAATTGGGGATTCCTCTGACTTCCATGAGGGAAGCCAGGCTCCTTTCAGTGAGAATTCACCTCAACCCCACTAACAGTCTAAAACCAATAAGGTGGTTGGTGGACCCTTCACCTTACCTCCAAAGTCTGAAGTTGCACAAAATGCACCCCTTTTAAGAAAAAAAATCAATCATTTCATTACCTCACTAAATACCCTCATATCAACTAATATATTAAGTATGTCGAAGGTGCAACACCTTCAAAAAACTGAAGAAATATTTCAAGTTCCATAAACTACCATAAAAATATATTACTGGACTCAAACAAACTAAGCAGTTCGCATACCAAGTCCGCAGTGCCTTCTCATTTTCATTTATCTACACTTGAAGGTCTATATATATCCATAATCTCTCAGATGCTTATGCTATAGTAGTTTCTCAAGTAACTTGTCCTTTTCGTCTTTCACCCTTGCAAGTTGCAAAAGATGTTAAAATTTTCTATACATCCAACTTCTATACATCCAACTCAAATCAAGTGCATTCTCAATTTGTTGTCTACCTCTCCAAATACGTAGGTGTGCCTTACACAAGAAATGACTCTAATTCAACAAAAACCAAACTTATAAGTCCACATCAAAACACTAGACCAAAAACAAGCCCAAAAAGAATTTGCAACACTATAAAAAGGGAGAAAGCCCAACATAATATCTCTCTGGAGTCTGAACCCATAGACTTTCCCTCTTTGCAATGTCAAAGACATAAAATCAAAAATGTGTTCTCTCACATATTATCATAAATCCAATTTGGATTTACAACTTAAACTATTTAGCCTTAAGTGATCTCATAAGTATTCTCCACAAGCAAAATATAAGCAAACCTGTGCGGCTGTGCCCCTATCCTTCCTAAGAACAACCACCAACTCGTCAAGTACCAAGTGAAAACACATGCCTTGAAATCCCACATATATATATCTTGCATCGTTACATATCCCTATCATTATGCTAATAACCATCACAAAATCTTCAAACATGTACCACACGTCCACAGCATCCAGCAAGCAGCCTTAGTGCCCAGCAATCAATATCTATACCCAAACTCACGTCCTTTGATCCGTAACAGAAGTCCATTTAACATCCACACTGATTAGGAGTTTGACGTTCTAGTGATAAAAATACACACCAATCAATCAAACCTCCGCCCCCCCCCCAACACACACACACATACAGAAAGCGAAATATAACAATCAATCAAGAAAACAAACGCCATAAAACAATTACATACAACAAAATCCACAAAATCATAAAACTTAATATCAATAAAAAAATTAATCTCCTACAAAAAAATTCAAAAATTGCCACAAAAATAGCAACCTATCCTAATTCCTACCCTTATATCCCAATCACAAGAAAAAAAAAATCAATCAAGAAAACCCAACTACAAGAAACAATAATCAATCATAATAAACTAAAATCAAGCTCTATAAAACGCACACATACCACATACTCCCTCTATACTTCAAAGTATAGGGCCCGCTTTCCAAGGATCGATCAAAATGGCTATGAACTTTATGCTTCGGTTGATCACCTTGATCAACAAGAGTCAGCTCAAACAACGCCCTAACATCGGTGCCCTCACTCGCTAAAGCGATGAAAACAGATACATAAGCTGAATTATCTTCAGGATTTTTACCGTCTGGGTAAAAATAAATCGCCCATTGATAACCTCCGACGCTAAAATTGTCGCTCGCAATGTGTTTTCCGACGCCCATACCTTTCGCTAAAGAATAGCCTTGGATCACGAACTTGTGGGACCCATTTACGGTTTCCGTCACCACTCGAGAGCTCGTCGGAGAAATTACCGCCGTTGAAGGTTCCGACATGGTTGACGGTGAAGAATTTGAGAGGAATTTGGGGTTAATTCGTGAAATTCATGGGGAATTTTGGGGGTTTTTAGAGGAGAGAGAAAGTGAAAGTTAGGGTTTACGTTGCGGAAGAAGATGGAAGATGAAGATATGAGGATAATTGGGGATTTTTGTTTCTTTTCTGTTTGGTGACGGCTCAAATGCTAAATTGGTCTAAACTCGCTTACTTTATGGTTATTGCTATGAAATGAAAATTTGACTTTGAGTCTTTGATGACCATATATTCTTGCAAAATATCCCAAAGGAAAATTCCTTTAAAGGTTGTGTTTGAGAATAGTGATTTCGTTTCAAGTGCTTGATTTCAGATCCAAAAATTTAAATATTTAAATTCAATTTCAAATATATTACTAGGAAAAGACTAAGAGTTTTAAATATATAATTTCATATCCTTATGTTTCCAAACCTTTTGAAATCCATGTCCACAACTAAAATTTTACGAAAAATGAGAAAAAAATTAAAACAAAAATATAAATAAAAAACTCGAATTTTTAGTTTAAAATCCTCATACAGTCATATTTCCCATTGATTTTAAAGCACAAAGTTGTGAAGTATTTTTGCCAAATTTATGTGATTGCGACATAGATTTGGCATAATCATCATTCTAATCATCTTCACATGGATTGCGACATAGATTTGGCATAATCATCATTCTAGTCGAGAACTAACCTAATTCAAACCTACTTTAATTGCAATTATAATGAGAATGAAAGATGGTTATAACGAAATAACTTAAACAATGGTCTCATCAAGTAACTAAACTATCAACATAATTTTTTTTTTTAAAACATAAAGTTATTAACCCTTTCATGCGTATACTATAGACAACTTAAGTAATAACAACAAAATCAACTTGATAAATTTTATTTCCTATAAAAGAAAAAACAAGTATCTTGCTTATTTTTATATCAGATTTCTGCTATCGAACGTGAGATATGTTTGCTCTTATATGATAATAGCAAGGTGTGTGAAGGGAAATAAACTCGTACAAATTAGTAACCTCCTAAATTTAGAAGTAATTTATGTTGATTTAAATTAGACCTCGAACCTAGTATAAATGGTAGAGGTGGTTAATTAGGCGACTTCATAGCCTATAACAGTGGAATGGGGCTTCCCGCGCAAACTTCTCCTCATTATGGGTTTTGATGGTAGATGGGAACTTGATTATGGACTGTGTCTCATATATTTCATATTCCTTCGGATCGAGGTCTCCGGTCGGGGGGCCCTTTGTCTCCCTTTTTTTTATTCGATTGTTGATACCTTCTCTAACATGATTCAAAGGAAAGTTCGAGAAAGACAGATTCATGGAGCTAAAGCCGGTCGAGTGGTCTAGAAATTTCTCATCTTTTCTTTGCAGATGACAGTTTACTCTTCACTAGAGCTTCCATTCAGGAATGCAATGTTATAGTTGAGATTCTCAACAAATATGAGTTAGCATCCGGGCAGAAAATTAACTATAAAAAATCAGAGGTGTCTTTTAGCAGAGGAATTAGCATCAGGCAGAAAGAAGAAATGACAAATGTTCTGGACATGAGATAGATGGAAAAGCATGAGAAATATATTGGTATCCCCTCTATCTCAGGGAGATCGAAAAGACTTATTTTCGATTCTCTTTTGGATATAATTTGGAAGAAACTCCAAGGATGGAAGGAGAAACTACTATCTAGAGCCGAAAAAGTAATTCTATTGAAGTCTCGTGATTCGAGCTATCCCAACCTATTCGATGGGTGTTTACAAGCTTCCTTGTTCGAGTTATTCGAGAAAATCCACTCAACCATGGCAAATTTTTGGTGGGGGAGCTCGGATTCCCAAAGGAAGATTCACTAGAAAAGTTGGGAATCTATGAGTACTTTGAAATGCTTGGGCGGAATGGGTTTCAAGGATCTTAAAAGTCTTCAATGATGCTCTTCTGGGTCGTCAAGCTTGGAGGTTAGTTCGTGTCCCTAACTCTCTTTTTTTCTCGAGTCATGAAAGCAAAATACTTTCCAAACTGTAATTTCTTGGATGCCTCACTTGGGTATTCATGTAGTTATCCTTGGAATAGCATTTGGAGTTCAAAAGCCCTTCTAAAAGAAGGAATTTTTGGAGAGTGGGCAATGGCACACATATAAACTTGTGGAATGATCCTTGGGTGGTTGATGAGAATGAGAGATTTCTTACTAGTGATCGAATTGATGGTGTTAACATGGTGTGTGATTTGATTGATTTTGAGAGTAAGGAGTGAACGGTTCACACTATTGAAGCCTCTTTTAATGAAAGAGACGTTAAGTGTATCCTTAGCACCCCATTGAGTTCACTCACTATGAAGGATGAAATCACTTGGGCTTTCACCAAAGATGCTTGTTATTCGGTAAAAACTACATATTTGATTGGCAAAGGTGGGAACCTTGACAATTTCCACCAAGCATGGGTTGATGTTTGGAGTATGGAAGTGAGCCCAAAGGTACGACAATTCTTGTGGAGAATGTGCACCAACACCCTCCCAGTTCGAGATCTCCTCAAGAACCGCCATATGATAGAAGATAACTTATGCCCTTGGGGTTGTGGTGAAGTCGAATAACAGGTACATGCTATTTTTTCTTACCCTCGCCTTTTGGATTATGGCAAGATTGCGGGTGTGAAGAGTTGCGGCACCGGTCAGTTGATGGTTCATGTATGATGCATTGCTGCGTTGGCGTGAAGTAGATAGCAAGCTCCGCATCAAGGGAGCTTTTATGGCCTGGTACATCCGGGGGAGACCGCAATAACTTGGTCTTCAACAGCAAATCCACTCCCCATAGTGTCTTGCTAGCACGAGTTACTCGATGGGTGGATGAGCATGGCTCTTATGTGCAGCAAATCTACCGCTCTCCCTCTCTCGTCGGTAGCTAGGAGTCCTCGTGTTTGGGACTGCTCCTCCCACGGACATGATCAAGCTTAACGTCCACGCATCTTTTGCTATAAATGGTTGGGTTGGCCTTGGTACCGTAGCTCGTGACTCAAGTGAAAAGGTTCTCTTTGCAGCGACTCGAAGCATGCGAGCCCATTGGTTAGTGGAAGTGGCGGAGGCGAAGGCAATTGAAATGGCTATACGGTTGGGCAAAAGGTCCGGGTTGCAAAATGTCATTGTAGAATCAGATTGTCAAACGGTGATCTCCCGACTTGCTAAACATGCAATCTTCCTCTCGGATTTAGATCTTGTTCTCCATAGTATTCTCTCTTCTAGTGTTGATTTTAACTCCATTATTTGGTCTCATGTTAAACGAGACGATAATTGTGTAGCCCATTATTTAGCTAAACTTATCCCTTTTGGGGTTGAACAAATATGGGAGAACCACTCTCCCTTGGGAGTGGCTCCTTATGTTTTGATGGATACCTTATCATTGGAGTAACGATCGATTTTTCCCCTAAAAAAAAAAAAAACAAATCTAGATCCCTTTTTTTTTCACATGTAAACATTAAAAGCTAAAATTCATTTTAATACTTGTCATGTCATTACTCGTTACATTGTTTTTTTTTTTTTCCTGAGGGTTTGGTTTCTATGGCATTGGAAGTGCCCTGTAGGATTGCCATATCACAATATATTTTTAATATTATAATTTAATAACTATAAAAATAGATAAGTAGAGTTTTGAATAATTAAAAGGTGAAGTTTTTTTCTCAAATCTCAATAAACTACAAGGGATCATTATATCATATAAAGTGACAATAACTCAAAGTATACAAAGTAGAAAATTATAATGTTTGTACAATTGGATTCGTCTCAAAACTTACTTTTAAAAAAGGCACATACCTATATATATACTTAACTTATGATTATATAGAGGTGTTCAAAACCGAATTTCCTCATTCGTGGGTAGATGATAACCCGATCCATGATCTAACCTAGAAAATTTTAGGTATATACCCGCAAATCGGGTTCATTGTAATAGATCATTTTAAGTCTTAACAAAATATTTAGAAGTTCATAATCTCTACCAACTTTGCCAAGTGCATGCTAATTACCTAGCTCTTTACTAAACAAATTTCATAGCACTCGACTTCATGTAATAACTCGACAAATGTAATGTAGTTGCAACATAGAAATTAGGTGTAAAAAAGTTACTATAAATTTTAGCTTTAAGTATTATGATTTTATAACAAAACTATTCTTACATATACTATGTCATAATTTATATATGAAAAGATTATCATACATTTTATACGTAGTATTCTATTTTCCAATATTCATTTCCATCGTCCTATCCTGAACATCACTTTCAATGATTTTCACTTCTCTTTGCATTATGTTATCACCCTTTTTGTTTGTTTATTTTTCTAAACTATAATAATTATATGGATTGTGTATGATTTTAAGTTCATGCACTTCTCATTAATTCAAACTCTATTCCATTAATTTATATCTGTATATTATACCGACATAAACCTATTAATATAAATTTGCGTCTTTTTTCTCGGATTTTCAAAATTGTACGTTGACAAACTAGCGGAAAGAGACTAATCCAAGCCCAAGCTCACTAGTAAAATCTTAGTCCCCATGAAATGAATAATCCAAACAAATCATTATAGTCTCAACTCTCATCGTCTCTTTTGAGGTCAAAGCCAACAAACCAAAAAAAACCACCATGATTTCAGTAGACGAAGCTCTGAAAATCATACTAGAAGTAGCTCAACGTCTCGAAGAAGTAACCGTTCCACTTCACGAAGCTCACGGCAAAACCCTAGCTCAAGATATCCATGCTCCCGATCCTCTCCCTCCTTATCCCGCCTCCATTAAGGTTAACTACTAATCTTCATTACTAGTTACTAATTACTAATTATATACATTCATAATCGATTTAATATCTTTATTTTACTGCATTTTTTGTTGAATTAGGGTTTTGATTGATTAGTTTATGCTTACTCAAGAATTTATTTAATTAATGGTGTTTTTCAATTTTCGGCATAATGTTTCATGGATTCTATGATATAATGTTGATAGGATGGTTATGCGGTGATTGCGGCTGACGGTCCTGGAGAATATCCTGTGATATCGGAATCGAGGGCCGGAAACGATGCTGTTGGTGTTACCGTGACTCCTGGAACTGTTGCCTATGTTACTACTGGAGGTAAGTTAAATTTGCTCCAGAGGATTGAACTTGTTGCTTAAAATGCCGTAGATGATTCCAAATAGAATCTATTCGTAGCTTCGCTAGTCCGCTGCAGGGTATCGTGATTGTAGATTGTACTTATTATTGTGTCATGTTGTGTAATCATATGTTTTCATTGAGTGGATTGGAAATGTTATGATTATGGCTTGGCATCTTATGAGATAGCTTCATCTTTAGTTGTAACTGTGATGTTTTACTTTATCTGTTGTTGTGGCTGGATTTAGGACCTTTTTCTGAATGGCATGTAGTAACACACTCTCAAACATTCTTATGAGGATTTGTTTATGTAGGGCCTGTCCCTGATGGAGCTGATGCGGTTGTTCAGGTGGAAGACACTGAACAAATTCAAAGTGATCCTAGTGAGCCTAAACGAGTAAGAATATTGGTGCAAACTAAGCCAGGTGTTGATATTCGTCCAGTGGTAAGTCCTTTTGACCTGCATCTCACTTTTTTCTTCGCAGACATCTATCTATAGGCTCCATGGGTCCTTTTTAGATTGCGTTATGTGGCGGTTTCGTGGCTAAATAAATTTCTATGGAACTGTTAGTATGAATTGATTAATTTATTGTTTGGGTTGTTGGAGACTCCTTCAGTGACTTGTAAGTTCTAAAAATTCTTTCTCTAGGGCTGTGACATTGAGAAAGATGCTGTGGTGTTGAAGTCTAGTCATCTTGTTGGTGCCTCTGAAATTGGACTGCTTGCTACTGTGGGAGTGAATATGGTGAAGGTATATTAAAGGACTTCGCCCTGCTCTTGTCCTTTTTTGCTAATTACCTTTGTTTTCCATAAGTTGCAAGAAGTTAAATGCCCTGAGTCCTGGTCTTCCTTGCAGGTTTTTCGTACTCCAACAATTGGCGTGCTCTCGACTGGAGATGAACTTGTGGAACCAACAACCAGAAGCTTAGGTTGTGGTCAGGTACTCAATTTACAAGAATCGAGGATGGTTAGATGGAGTTTAGGGGTGTAAGTGGATTGGACTGGATTGGACTTTGCCAAATCCAAATCCAGTCCAATGTATTTTGGACTCGAGAAATTGAATCCAAATCCGATCCAAACTTTTTTTAAGTCCAGTCCAGTCCGGAACTTTTTTCTTGAGTTCGAATCTAGTCCGGTCCAGTCCGATTATTATTAATTTTTTTCCCGATTTAGGTTCACAATGTTTTCTCATGATTGAATCTTTGAAAAATTGGACTCATTACCTCCATTTCACAAAGTAAGTTACATACATCTTTTAAGTCTTATAAAATGCAAATTGCAATATACAAAAGGCGCCAAAAGGGTTAAAATAACTTTTGTCTTTCCTGTTCTCACTTTGGACTTTCAGAGGGTAAGTAAAAGATTTTAGTGTGAAAATGTTAGAAAGTCCAAAATTTCAACAAAAATGTAATTTTTTTTTCTAAGTATATATATATGTGTATGTGTATGTATATATATATGCTAAAATATTTTTTGGACTGGATTGGACTCCAAAGGGGTGAGTCCAAATCCAGTCTGAAAATATTTGGACTCAGAAATTTGAGTCCGAGTCCAGTCCAAACATTTTTCTGTCCAGTCCAGTCCAAACATATTTCAGTCCAGTCCAGTCCGACAAGTTTGGACTGGACTGGATTGGACTCTGGACTTTTCGCAGTCCATTTACACCCCTAGTGGAGTTTGCAACTGAAATAGTTACTGTTGCAGTTGAGTTAAGTTGCTTGCTATTATCAAAAGTATTTGCCTGATTGTTACTTTCTCCACCTTCCTTGTGGTAAATATTGTAATATAGTATAATTTGAACCTGTCTTTTTAACATGTTTTGAGGGTTGGGAGTTGAGGGTCTGAGTTCTAAGCCAGTCTATAACTTTGTATTAGAGGTTCTTGAAGAAGCATTCTGCTGTATATTATGATTTGGCAATGTTGCTCATTTCGAATTCTGGATGTTATATAAATTCATCTTAAAATTGTAACTTAGGGAGGCTGGTGTTGGTGGAGTGGAACTCCCATCACATGTACGTCGAAGTTTCTGGGGATATCTGATCTGGGTAGGTATTTGGCCTAGGTTCCTTATCATCTTCATACATCACACATTCACACTCTTGGCCTGTTTTTCCTCCTGTATTATATTCTCGCCTCCCCACATTGTTCAGGTACTGTTGTGTACAGATGTGCTAGGAGGGGAAGGCAAAGCTTTTGGAGGAAAGAGAGTTGTGTTTTGATCATATCATTGGGGGGGGATAGCGAGTTCAGTTTACATGGAGGACCTTGACAGCTATGCATTTGCCATAGGGTCAGATATAACGACTTTGCCACTAGTTTTTCTACTCTCTTGATTCAGAACATTCATTTTTATCTTTTTGTAGATTAGGGACTCCAACCGTGCCATGCTACTAGCAGCAGCAGTTCAACAGAATTGCAGTATTGTGGACCTTGGCATTGCTCGTGATGATGAAGCAGAGCTTGAGAAAATCATGGAAAAGGCCTTTTCTGCTGGAATCGACATACTATTGACGTCTGGTGGTGTTTCCATGGGAGACCGAGATTATGTGAAGCCATTGCTTGAGAAGAGAGGAAAATTGCATTTCAGCAAGGTAACTATTGCTGCCTTTGACTCTTATGTTCAGAGTGGCTTAAGACTCACTATATCATGATAACATATTAAAATTGTAGTGTGAATTGTGATATTTGATCCTCTTGCACGTCATCAATGAATAGAAGATCAAGGATCATGAAACATGCTTGATTTTCTTGTTGTGTTTTTGCTGTATTCATGCTAATTTTGTGGTATAGCTTTGCATGCTTTAGGTTTTCATGAAACCAGGAAAGCCTTTAACATTTGCTGAGATCAATACGAAGCCAGCTCAGAATGCAAATGCTAACAAAGTTTTGGCCTTTGGGTTACCTGGAAATCCTGTGAGCTGTTTAGTTTGTTTTCATCTCTTTGTGGTGCCCACTATTCGTTGTCTTTCTGGACGGACAAACACCGATATTCTGAGGTTACTAATACTCTTCTTATTCTAAAGCATTCTGGTTTCTTCTTCATATTTTTTTGCAATTAATCCAATGTTCCTGAAGCCATGCTTTGGTTTGCTGTACAGGGTTCATGTTCGCCTTGAGCAACCCCTTAAAACAGATCCTGCACGACCTGAATTTCACCGTGCCACTGTTACATGGAAGGAAAATGATGGTTCAGGAAATCCCGGGTAAAATCTGATTTCTCCACTTTGCTGGTTCATCTTTTCCTTTCCTTTTCTATTTTCTCCCATTTTAAGTTTTCCTTCTTCAAGTTCTTTCATCCTTTCCTCCTCCCTAACTTGTCTGGGACTCTCTTTCTGGCGCTTTACAAGTGTGTTGCAATATCCATAAATTTCAGTTTTGTTGCTGAGAGCACTGGTCGGCAAATGAGCAGTCGTCTTTTGAGTATGAAGTCAGCAAATGCTTTGTTGGAGCTGCCAGCTGGAGGTACCTTGCTCCCTGCTGGAACATCTGTATCTGCCATTGTTATTTCTGATTTACTCGGTGCTCCTGCAAAGAGGCATTTGTTATTACAAAGTTCACCCAGTGAAACTGCTGTTAGCAACTCTCAGGATCCTGCAGTTAAAGTTGCTATTCTGACAGTTAGTGATACAGTTGCAACAGGGGCTGGGCCTGATCGTAGGTAAGCAATATTAAGTTAGTTTTATTTCCTATACAAAATTTAAAATTAGTTAGTTTTATTTCCTATACAAAATTTAAAATTTTTTTTTTAGTTCATTCCCCTGGGAAAAAAAGGGAAGATAAATGTCGGTCACCTTAGAATGGAAGAGAGTCAATAACCTCTATCTGACTGATCTTGAATATATCCTTTGGGCCTATTCTATTAACTTATTTTTGCATATCTGAACTTAACCGAACTTATGTGAACTTAACTGAATTTATTAGTCCTTATTTGAACTTATTAGACTATATTTTGTGAGAATGTCGGACCTTACTTTTGCTAAACTGAACTTATCTGAAGTTATTAGACCTTATCCGAACTTATTCGGACTTATTTTTTCTGACAAGGACTGAAAATAAGGTGAACACAACAGGCCCTTAGAAATATTTTGACATTGTGCCCAATCACAGTTGGTACATACAAGCCTTATCAAGTTTTCTTGGTTCCCTTTTACAGCCAATAGCGGTGGGTTGAGTAACACAATCTATATTCATGCGAGGCCATCTATACTTTCGATGTGGGGCTCTTGCACTCACCTTTTCACCTCCCTCTCACGTGTTGGCTAAGCCGATGCCATATTACTCCGATTGGTGATGATTGATCCAAGATGAATCTGCTGTTGTACTATGTGAAATTCTTATATCGGGCTTAATAAAGCAAGCACTTTAAAAAACCTAAATTAAAATATGTCTTAAAACTAATTGAAATGGGTGGAGCAACTTGCTTCCTTGAGAATGAGCATTTTATTTGTGAAGGTGGATATAGCAAGCTTAAGTTTGTTTCTGGTTTGTGAATATGGGTATTTAGGATGAAGAGAAATTTAAAAGAGGCTGAATCTGTGTGCTGTCATTTTGCTAAGAACTGGGATTAAAGTCAAAAAATTAAGCAAATAGTAGAAGAGACAATAGAATTAGGTCACCAGATAGCTAGTTGTATTGAATTTTCAATGTAATCAATCCAATTACAACTTCTTAGTTTTGGAAGTCTAAGTCTCTTGACTCAAGGATAGTCTCACCACTTTTCTATATGATCTTTGCTCTCTCAACCCTTGGGTAATTATTACAAAATATCTCCTCCTAAAAGATCCCTATATTGCAACTAACTTCCCTTATGCCGACATCATAATGTTCCTACATTCCCTCCTCTACTCAACTGCCTCAGATTACTTTGCTACCCTTAACAGACCAGCCTTCTTCTTCCTTCTTCTAGCATAAGAGTAGAGAATAGCGGGAGCTGATTGAGTCTTAGCATAATTTCACGTGTGGCTTTGCATAACCATATCGTATGTAGCATTTGTGAGAAATATAGTTCCTTGGCCACTGTGCAATCATTTTTTTTTTTTTTTCACTGCTTCAGCCTTCAAATTACATGCTTTTCCTCTTTATCTTGGTACTTATAGTTGTAGCTGTTGCATCTGGATACGCCTTCTTGAATCATTATTTCAAAATAGGTCACGTCATTGATGCTACAGAAAACAAGCAAGAATATTGTTGCTCCGTGTCTGAGTAGGACATGGTAGTACAAATGCATTGCTACATAATTATTTTTATGCTTATGCAGTTGACAAATTTGGGCATTTTAGCATCGCAGTTTCATGGCAAATTCGAACAAAGAAGATTGCTTTATCTGCTGTCTGTTTGTAATGAAGCCATTTTTAGTATTATTTAACACTTTAACTTTAGGTTATAATGGACTATAAGTAAAATGACTTAGAAACCATCTGCGCTTCTTATTTACCGCGAAGAAGCGGATGGTCATTACTCATTACATTAGGGATCAAGGGTCAGTTCGAAACAACTGCGCTGTTGTTACTTGGAGGCTGTGTATTTTGGACCCTCTTCACCCTACCTGGGTGGAAGCCTCTTTAGTGGCATTGTGGTAATGTTCGTTCTCTGATGTTCTGGAGATATGCATTACCCCCATGTAGTGGTGTGAGATCCTTTATTTAATTGCTCTCGGAATTTTTCATATATGGTTGAATTTGATGTTCTCCTATCTTAATGGTCTTTTCTCTTGTACTTGCAGTGGCCCTAGAGCTATTTCTGTCATTAATTCTTCCTCAGAGAGGCTAGGAGGAGCAAAGGTAGTTTCAACTGCTGTTGTTCCAGATGATGTACAAAACATTAAGGATGTTTTATGGAGATGGAGTGATGTTGATAAAGTGGATCTCATCATCACACTTGGTAAGCCTTTTGAGTTTCTAGCGCGTTATTTCTTTTCGGAAAGGTACTGATGCAAAGTCCATCTTGGAGTGGCCTTAACCGTGGCGGGGAGTGCAGGCTGTGATACTAACAAGTTGGGGGCAGCTATGTACTATAGACAACCTACTTAACACCTTGATGTCCTTGTCTCTCTGAGTCTCTGTTGCCTTTGACAATATGAATCTGAGACCATGCTGGGCGCAGTAGGGTTAATCGTTTTAATTTGAATGGCATGAACAAAATTTTGTATTGGTTTCTCTGGCTCCATTGATTATCACCAAAGCAGTTTGAAGAAGCTTTGTATTATGGGCTACTGGGATTGATAATTTTATGTCCAGCCTCTGAAACTTAGTGCTAATGAAAACAGCAAGTTCAGAAAGAAACTTTGTTTTGAATTTTGAAATAAATAAATTTTGTTCTGTGTTTTCTGTGTCAGCCCTTTTTTTTTTGTTTCCTAATTTCCTGAGTTACATGTGATGCTAGGTGGCACTGGTTTCAGCCCCAGAGATGTGACTCCAGAAGCAACAAAAGAAGTAATTGAGAAAGAAACTCCTGGTCTTCTATATGTCATGATGCAAGAGAGTTTGAAGGTACTACCTTTTTTATTGTCATCTGTAATTTGAAATTGTTATACTTAATGTAACTTGGGCTTCTATGGTTGTTTGTGTTCGTGATTATACATTCATGTCATCCATATAGACCCCATCTACATGAAGTTAGCCACTCAGCAACTCACTGCTAAATATTTAAACAGATAACTTTCTACTCAATTTTAAAAAATACAAAACTATATAAGACAGATAGGAAATCAAAATATCAATTCCCTTTTCTTTTCATTCTTTTAGTTGGGTTGTTGCATGATACCTCTTGCCTTTCATGATTATCCATATGGCTGACCGATAACCTTTGACATAGAACGGTATTCCTTCCAACCCTGAAATCTCTTCATTCATCCTATTTGGGATTTCTTGAAGTCATCTTCACACTTCTTTTTTGTTAAAGAGAAGAATTAATTTAAAGGTTTTCTACTCTTCTGTCCCCTTTGGAAAACTTCTATGGTCTTGATAAGCCAAAAAAGAAGTGGAATGGTAGATTGTGCTGTCTCCATAATGTGCTGTGAATTATGATTAGTTACCTAACACAAGGTATTTTGTTAATTTGATTTGGATCCTCCCCTGAAATCTGAATTGGTTATCCCAAGCTCAGCTTGCTTCTCTCATTTTACTCTAAACTTATTGATTTTTTTTCCTTGCTTAGTTTCTTTATTTTGATTGTGCTTTCTGTTGTCCTATTTCTGAGTCTGTTCTTAATATCTGATTCTGTTTCCTCCTCCATATAGGTGACACCATCTGCCATGCTCTCCCGTTCAGCTGCAGGAATAAGAGGATGTACACTGGTATATCTAAACTTATCTTTGAGAAAGACGTTCTTAAAAAGTTAGAAAAGAGGCCAAAGCAATTATGTGATAATTGTTTGCAAACTATTGTGCTTTTACATGACACTAATAACACAATAATGAAAATAAGAAAATCTGCTTTCTACAGACATTTTTTTAAGCTTTCATGCAGTAAACAGACTCCTCGTGTATGTTGTTCATGGGGTAATGCGGAAGTAGACTTTCTGCTAAGAACTGACACAGCTGTGGCAGATTAGTGGAGTTGATTAGAAACTAAAACTGGACTTTGGATTGATAATTGGAAAATTAGAGAAAATAAAAGATAAGCTCAAGCTTTCAAGAGGCTTGAAACTCTGTCAAGAAACTAATCAAAACACTATTCTCCATGCCTTCCCTCTCTGATCTCCATCTCCTCTATTTATAGAGAATCAGATTCTCTTTTCCCTTCTCCCTCCTCTTAAATGTCTTGTTTCCTCTCAAGCTATACACTAAACCACTAATTATGTAATGCCTACACTACCCCTTCCTGTTGAGCTAGTTCATTGCACCGTATTGTTCGGATAACTGTTTTTTGAAGAGAAAAGCAGAGAGCGTCACCAGTGAAACAAAAGAGAGGAATTGTTGTGGGTCTCATACCAAGTGGAATTACTGATTCACTCCCCTTTTCATATGTTCATTCATTATCCACTTAGCCTTATTCTTTATTAAATACTCTTTTTTGCCGTGCTGAAAACTCCCAACTTAGCAGCAGTGTCAAGTATAAACTATAAACTAGCCTATATCCTGTATAAGTGTAATGCAATAATAGTCCTTCGGTCCGCTTTTAAAGCTTTCTCACTTTTTGATTCTTTCACACTTTGTTTGGATGGCAATCATGGAGGATTTGGTTTAATAAGAGGGGAAACAAAAAGAACCCTTCCAATGTGCTTCCCTTCCCTTCCCTTCTCCATGTGATATCCAAATGAGGGAAAAATGATTCCCTTCTCTTCCTTTCCCTTGCCTTATTTTCTATCTGAATTTCCGTATCCAAACACACTCTTTAGTGATCATTGTCTAGCTTTCATAATATCGTGTCTTCCTGAATAGTCTCGCTCTCATACAGATTATCAACATGCCGGGCAATCCTAATGCTGTGGCTGAATGCATGGAAGCGTTGCTGCCTGCGCTCAAACATGGTTTGAAGCAAATAAAAGGAGACAAGAGAGAGAAACACCCGCGTCATGTGTCTCATGCTCAGGCTGCAGCTGTGGATACATGGGAACAGAGCTACAAGAAAGCCACTACCGACACTGCAAAGGAGCTTGGCTGTTCATGTTCCCACTAAGATAATGAGATGAATGATTAACAGGCATGTTAACTAAACCTCATATACCTTAAAGAGCTACAAATTTTATCATTTCCAGTTGATCTCTCACTCTTTGCATGTTCTAGTTTGAGTGTAGTTGTTGCACTTGGTACAGTCATACATATATAGGGAGACATTTTTTCATCATTTCCAGTCCAAATGTTTTCATGGCTTGTTTTGTGAAAAAATGCATGACGAATACTTGCTTTGTGTCAGTTATGAGTTTTACCAACTTCAGAGTTATGAATTTTCTATTGATGCAAATCTTTGATGAATTTGTTCCTTTTATTGATATTTGGCATCTCATACATATGATTGAACACCCTTGTAACATATATGATTAAACACCCTCACATTTTTGATTCACATAGGTTACTAGTAATATGTAAATGATCTTGACGATCATATGGAAACATATAAAAATTATGTGAATCTTTTTAGCATATTAATCCTCCTCGGCAACGTAGAGCCCCAGCTGATCTTGTAAGTTGTCTGACAACCTTACCACTTTCCACAGGAAATATCTCTTCTGGGCTGTAGTTTGGTTTTACAAAACCTGATCCAGTTTCGTTAAAAGAAGCTCCATTTTCCAAGACATCTCCCACAGACTTGAAATTCCATCCTTTTTCATTTTTCTTGTCAAGGATGTTCATTATAACCTGTCGACAACACATGATGAGGGACAAATTTAGATAGTGTGTCAAATTTGGAATTTGCTAAACCACTTGTTTGGTAGCCGATAATAGATGTGCTTCTACCCTAGATGCCTATTTTTGTTTAATTAATCTTGCCCCCCAAAACTGGTATATAGGTCTGTCTTTCTCTGATACCTATTGTTCCACACTCTCTTTCCCCTTATTCTTTTGAGGACCCCGTGAAACGGTCGGCTTTAGTAGTCTTGGATGCGCAGATTTTTCGGTCTTACCACATGGTGGTAACGGTAATGAAGTTATATGTAATTTTGTAAATGAAATCTTATGCAAATTGCCATGCTAATGAAACATCATCCCCAGCCATTTGTATTTCTTAATAAATTTCCACTCAATACTACCTCTAAAATGGTAATGGATAGCAATAAAGATTTGTGAAGAAAAAGAGTATATGAGGATTGGTAAGTATCACACTATTGTTATGAAACTTTATTCACATAATCACCTATAAACTCATTATTGGTCATTATTTCATTATCGCATTCCAAATGGGACCTTAAAGATCTAAGAATATTATGTGTTTGAACTTGTTCATTTATTTTTTATCTTAGAAAAAGAACAACATTATTAATACCCTTCCTCAAACAGTGTTGATTCGTGTTTCTATTTGAATTGCTCCTTTATAGCATATTCATTGATTACAATGGCAAAGCTGGCTGTGAGTTGACTGAATGTTTTCTTTATTGATTTACTTAGGATTATAGCATTTGCTAATAGAATACTAGAAGGCTGTCAAATCTCCTATATTAGAAAGCAGGTATGATGAAGCAGATATAATTACCTCTTTTGATCCAGATTGTGGGGCGACAAAGAGGTTTGATTCGCTCTTTATGCTAGGGTTCATGCTTCCTCCTATGGCATATATTTCCCATCCTAGGTATAAATTGTTAGTCACATGAGCATAACCATGACGAACCCTTGGCATGCGCTGGTGGCAATTGGGGCCAAAACGGTTGTAGACAACAGTGACCTTCATATTTTTATCGTCCTTGAAATCATCATCGTGGCCTAGGAGCATGACCTTGTCATGGTCGCGAAACCAATTGTTGGAGATGGTAATGTTGGTTGAGCCAAGGGTTACATCGATTAGGCCGTCCTCACTCCTGTAAAGGGTGTTATGGTCTATCCACACCTTTGTTGAGCCAAGCAACCTTATCGCGTCCCCATCCGTCTTGCTCAATGGTATCAATTTCGAGCCGGGACCCATAACTGAGCCTGCTGGCTGGGACCGGCAATGGTGGATTCTTAACCCATGGATGATCACATTACTTACCTGAGGATGTTAAGAAAAGAATATGAAGTATATGTTATGCATGTATAACGTAAATCTTCAAATTACACATGGTTTCGCGTTTGGATATGAGTTTCAAGATGTGGTCTTCTTAGAAAGATTTACATGTATATATGGTTGAAGTTTTAACGCTATATAATATGCATGGAGAAGATGTATGATACTATGATTGATGATGGTTAGGAATTTTAGTGTGTTATGACTTATGATAAAAGTTTTTTTTGCTTTGTCCTTGGAAAACTTTACCTTCAATAATTGTTTTCAACATCTTCTAATTCTCAATTCTCATAATTCACCTTCAATGTTTTCTTTTTAAAATGTCATATTTTCTTGGAGGAAAGAAAGTAACCTTTTGCTCGGAAAATTATCATTTTGCAACCATAATTCCAAAAAAAAGATTACGCTCTAATCCATACCTTGTAGAGCATGAGACATCCATTAGAAATATGAACTACAGCACCTCTACCATCTATCGCGGTATCACTTCCAACAATAAGGGCTCGTTCAAGTTTAATATCCATATCTTTCTCGAACGAGATCCACACTTTCCCTGGTACCATGGTGACTCCGTACCTGAGAGTCCCAGGTTTAGGTTTTATCGCGTTATCAGTAGGATCAGTCACTACATATTTCTTCATGTCTTTGCCAATGTTGTTAATCATCTTCCCTACAAAACCTGCAGAGCATTTTGCAAGTTCTTCCCTTTGGTTCATCCAATTAGGGTTCCTTCGCCAACAAGCGTCAATAGAATTAAATGTTGCAAGGCCGGATTTCTTACCCAAACTTAATTCTGGTTTCATGGCTAGTAAAAATAAGAGAATAATTAATGATAAACTTTTACTAGCCATGTTTAATCTGTTTGGGTAAGAATTGAGGGTGTTTGAATGTTTTGGGTGATGAAGAATAGTTTTGAAGGAGAAGGTATTTATAAGAAGTGGTTATGCATGCTAAATAAAGCTTGTTGGAATTTTGGTGCTTTTTTCTGTTATCTTCTTATTATTGCCAGGGATTTTTTAGCACCAAATTACCTATTGATAGTAAATAAACAGTTATATATAAAACCAAATTAACCAAAATGTTATTGCATAATTATGGAAAGTTATCATTCTTAGCAGTTGCACAAATATTATAGCAGCCTGAGGAGTACAGTCCATGATATCTTCTATTGAATTAAATTTTGGTTGATGATAGTTGACGTGAAAAAAGTAGGGCATACAGATCAATGCAAGGTTATATTCAAGTGCTTAGTTTAACATTTATAGTCAACTTAGTTCACGTATAAGATTTGTATATCTTTATGTCTGGTTCACAAAACCTATGTACATCAGATTGCATTTTCAGAATATTATTTTCTATACAATGGTGGCACTATGTCAGTGATATTATTGATTCTATAAATATTATACAGACCACATATATTTTAGAATTGGTTTTTAAAAAGAAAGCCAGGCAATTTCAAACCTACCAAGACAACTTCGTGTTATGATAGATCATCACAATGATTTCTGATAGGAAAAGAAACCACTGTTATTAATGACTAATGAGTGTGTGCATGGTAGCATTTAGTTGAATATCTTGATATACATATAAATATGAAATGAATTTGAAAAGAAGAAAAACAATGTCGAGATGATCTAGGATTTAGGAGGCAAATTTCCTTGGAGAAATGATGAGAGCATCGTCAAAGCCCTTTGAGGTTGGTAACTTGGAACTAGATGACCAGCCCCTCTTACTGTTACAAATACTAATCCTTCATAGCCCACTACGTACCCTCCAATCTGCATGCAAAACAAAGAGAACTATTAGTGTATAGATATAACATTAACTGAAATAATCTCAATTGTTTGCACTTCTTAAGTTATCATTGTAAAATATTGAAAACTTACTTTTATATCATTCTAGAGATATCAGATAAGACTATGTACATTTGACCTCACTTACCCCATCTACGACATGTATAGAAGTTTCCTTAAAAGTAAATGCTTGGGATTTATTGGGAGGGGGGGTGGTTTGGCTTGCAATGGGCCTCTGGATGGGGATCTTGTGCAAGGACAGTCCAAAGATTTTCTACTTACCAATTTTCATAAAAAATATGACACAATTTTAGTATAAAAGGACCTAGTTGGATTATTACCACATTCTCCTCATTATCAACCTTAATTAGTAAGAATATTAAGGGAGAGTTAATTACAAGCTGTTACAATTTAGAAAAGGCAAAATTGACTTCAACATCACGAATTATGACGCGAGTCCACCCAACACCACCAACTTTGACTAGTAGCCAAAACACCCTCAACTATTAGCCTGGATGCAGTGAGTGGCATAAATGACGTTGCTGAAGCTACCTTTTTTCGCCGGAGACGGAGAATCTGTACTATTTTATTTTTTTCCATTTCCCCCCTTTTTCCTTCATGCATCCTATTACAAGCCTAGATTAGTACGTATTACTAAAAAAAGAGGGAAAGAAGGAAAAAAAATAGTACGAATTCTCCGTCGCCGTGCAAGAAAAGGTAGCTCCGACGTCATTTATGACATCGTTGTACCCAGACTAATAGTTGGTGGTATTTTGGCTACTAGTCAAAGTTGCTATGGTGCTGGGTGCATCCGTGTCATATTTCGTGGTGTTGACGCCAATTTTGCCTTTAGAAAATATGCTTAATTTTTTTTTGTGACATCTTAAAGTAATGTACGTGATTACAATTTGGAAGCCAAAGTACATATTTTTTTATTCTCTTTTTGTATCTTTTGTTGATCTTCCTTTTTGGCCCTTAATTCCAATTCTTGTAAGAGATAATATCGAGGGGGTAACTAATTGAATACCCTCCGTCAAAAAAAAAGAAAGCTAATTGAATACCTGGTGGTCCGAATACCATGGACGCCAAGTAGTTTTGATCGGAAGCTTGAGGGTCTTTAATGAGTACTTTGACGATGTAACTGGCACACGTCCATCCACATCTCCACTGAAAATACAATTTAATTTCATAACCATTAGTATAAAATATATTGATAAAAGACTCTTATATAGTTAGGGGCCTTTTGGTTGCCAAGGGTAAAGGGAATTGAATCAAGAAAGGAGTAAAGGGGGAAAGGAAAGCAAAACCCGTAGATTGAAAACGTTGTTTGGTGGGTATATTGTCATTCCTCTTTCTTTGAACCACCATAGCACCACGTGCCGCTATTGCCCTCTCCCTCCCCTAGCCCCCACCAAAAGTGTATAATGAAGGGGGGTAAGGGTTTTCAAAACCGTGGGGGATGGGGTAATCAAACTAGAGAACTTTGGGGGCTGGGTTAGCTAATAGGAAAAATAGGTAAAGGGTTTCATTAAAGTGGTGAAACAAACAGCATAAAAGGGAATCGTTAATGCTATTTTCCTTACCCTTTTTTGAGACCCCCAACCAAACAACCCCTTAAATTCATTTTAAAAAGATACTCCCCCAGTTTGTATTAGTTTACTATTCTCTGGGAACAGGGTTTTATGAAATAGGTATGTGGGTCATAGATTGAACCACCATAGCACCACGTGTTACCACCCCACTTGATGGTAATTGATTCCCCCACTTTGTTACCTTCCCCTCCCCCTCAAGTAACAAAATCCATTACTTGAATGTAATGGTTACCATTCATTTCCATTCATTGGCTTGAACCAAACACTCAATAAAAGTAACCATCTTTGTTACCATTCCCCTCCTCTATTTATATCCATTCCCTTTCCATTCCATATGTTGAACCAAACAGTCCCTAAATGACAACTCAAAAAGGAAAATGAGTAAACTAATAAAAACAGGAGAGATTACTTTCATAACATAACTAGTATTTTGGCCCGGGCGATGCCGCGGGTCAGTTACAATTATCAAATGTATTATTATTCATGAATCTAATACTTGATTTATTAGCTTTTCTTAATATTATGTCTAGTGCAAAATTGAAAAATGATTTTAATGATGGCATGATAAATTGTTTTAAGAAAAATCTAAAGAATTAGGGATAAAAATTAATAATTTCAATGGAACTAGGGTAAGATAATGGTTATTACTTGAGATAAAAAAGCTTGTCTATGTCTTTATGAATTACATATAATTATAAGACTTTATTATGTTTTACTTTGAAACATTAAGCATTGAAATTATAGTGGATTAGTGGTTAAACACTCACATTTTATGTCAAAGGTCATGTGTTTGAATCCTATTAACTACATACATTTAATATTTTTAAATGAGAATATAAACACGTGTATTAGAAGCTTGAGCAGAGTGCCACATGACATCGTTCCTTTGATAGGAACGCCTTTTAATATATTTGTATAGATATTCTTATTAAGATCTAATTAACCATGCATCAGTATTCATCACAAACAAGAAACAATCGGAATAGATTATTAATAAAAATTATATCATCAAATTTGTCTTAAAGTAATACTTTTATAACATATTATATTTTTTGCATCAATATATATTAAGATAAGATTTCAAGTTCAATAAGAAACAACAAAATATCGGATGACACAAATCATATCATCAATCAAATTTATCTTAAAATACTTTCGTAATGTTCGATTAAAAAAACTACTTTCATAGTGTCATTTTTGTAACAATCAATGGTCGAAATTCATTTTCAAGAAGAAACCATGCATGGGAGTAGTGTATTTGAGACGAGAAAAGAAAAACTGTACTTAAAACAATAAGAAAGTATCTATGCCACAAGAAATTCAACTCTATACATTTTTTTTTGAGGTAATTCAACTGTATACATTGTAATAAAACTTTTAACATTTGTCATAAAAAAATATCTAAACACTTAATTAAACAAATTTACCTGTAAACCCACACACTTATGTTGCTTGCAATGAGCTTCTGAATGACTGGTAAAACAGTAGATGGACTATCTTGCCAATCAAATACACTGGAGTTTGGGTTGTTTCATACATGCAAAAATCAAATCAATAAATTAGCAAATTTGATGATATACCTGCCGTTTCAACTGTTTAAAGATCGGGGTTATGAAAAGTTGTTAAGAAACCAAATGAAATATATACCTGCAGGATAGCCATTGTGTGGGTTTGACATGGAGAGCTTTTTGCACATCTTTAGAATTTAGGTAAGTATCCACGTAATTTGAAGAACATGGATCATAAACCTCCACCTGAATAATTTTAAGAACAAATTAAGTAAAGGTAGGTTTTTACGTACTTATATTTTCATTTGAAACTGCTCTTATAAAACAAATAAAAATACAGTATTTTCACATTCTAAAATTATATCATACTCCACGTACATAAAAGTCAGATGATTAACAAAAAAATCATTTTTGTTTAGGTACTTTTCAGTTTCTAATTAACAACAATGCAAGTGCAATACTTTACCTTTTGCGTTACGTTATAATATACTTACTTTGACCACTTTTTTTATTACTTCTAAGTTACTGCTGGATACTTGGATAATTAGTCTCAGTAATGTACATCTTCAAATACCTTTTTTTAAAAAGAATTTAGCAATAGATATTAAAAGATTTAATGGTCAAAGTTGTGATTTGAAAATATACGTGTAGAATCAAAATAGTATAAGTATTCCGAAACAAATGAAGTATACAATAATTTTGTGTTTGTTATATATAATAGCTAGAGAGCAGTACCGTATTCTTGTGTTATAATTATCATATGACATGCATGATTGACATCTTTCTTAAAAGTAATAGGGGAATTAACGTGTTTGTGTAAAGACGGGAACAAAAATAGCAGTTTGTAATCGATTGAGGCCTCTTCTATACCATAACATCATAAATTCGTAACAGTATGTCATCAGTGTGTACAATCTTGTTACTAGAGGAGAAAGTTTATTCTTGTAGTACTCCCTCTGCTTTTTTTTATTTGCTACATTTGACTTGCACGGTTTTCAAAGCATTATTTAACTCTTAATATCTCTTATTTCGCTTAAGTAAAAATTATAAAAATTTGATATTATGAATCTACACGTCGAGACGAATCTAACAAGATCACACATGACTATATTTTTACTTATAAAATAATCAAAATAATTGGTCAAAGTAGTGGCTTCATTCCCAAGGAAACAAATGTAGCAAATAAAAAAAAGCAGAGGGAGTATATGACTAGCTAGCTAGTTTGGATTAAATGTGGAGAGGAAGTGTTCCTAGTAAATTTCTAACTGTACACCACTTTGAATAAAGAAAAAGAGAGTGAAGAGACATACTGAATCAAGAACACGAGCTTTGGAATTTCCAGATTTAAGGCAGACTGGAGCATAAATGTTGTAGACGTCAATAATCCCTATTTCCTCCCCAGCTTTCTCACTATAATCTTGGCATTGTTGAGAAGTAGATGTAGCAGAAAAATTGCAATATTTTTGTATTTTGTAATATGTTTCATCCGAGTACATAGCATGGCTCCATAAATAATCATACATCCCTGCTGTATTTGTAACATCATCCACCCATGCGTTGCCTATCTGTAAATTTAATACCCAATTGCATCATAATATATATGCTACAAGTTTATGGCCTAGATCACAATATATATATGTACTTTTTGACAAGGTTGAATCATGCCCCTACTTCATTGATACTTTTGCCAAGTCTTTAAGTATGGGGATAACCGGACAATGAGCCACCGGATTGTTGAGTTCAAAGTTTATCGACTTAATATTGTACATGTAACGTTAGTAAAAGAAGGGACGTGGACATATCATTTTGGAATGAAGGAATAATAATATGCATTATGTTAATTAACAAGCTAGGCTATATATATATATACGAGATTTGACTCCAGGTCGTAATGATTAGTACCTTTATATGACTTTACCAACTAAACTAAACAAATGGAGTAGTTGAACGAGAGAGAAGAAATTCAATTCAAGTGATATGATACATACCGCAATGCCTTTGAGGTTAATGGGAGCGTGCTTTGCATTCTTGTTGTGGTGCAAGATAGTATAAGCAAGTTGAGGCACATAATGACCAGCATAACTTTCTCCGGTTAAGTACAATTCTCGGGTTTTATATTGAGGAAATCTCTCAAACCAATTTACAAGGAAAGTGTAAGCATCTTTAGCTGTGCTCATATCCCCTGTTTGTTCATAGATGATTGATTCATTCCCATAAGAGAATCCCACTCCTGCTGGTGATTCCAAGAATAGTACATTTGCCTCTGCCATTTACACAAAAATGTTTAAAAAATTTACTAAAAACTTGCTATTATTAATTATTAAGGACCCTGTTTTTTTCTATTTGTAAAAATAAATTCTAGCAAAGGCAGTGTTTTAAGAACAAGGTATTGAGTAATGCTATTAATACCATTATTCCAAGAATAAGGATTTCGGATGAGAGTCTTTCCATCGCTTTTTACCCTGAAAGGTCCTAATTCTTGTAGTCCTCCATTACCAAACGAGGAACATCCAGGCCCTGAAATTAAATTTACTAGTGTTAGATATAATAAATACACAAATTTTTAGGTGTAACAACCCTCAAACCACCGCTTCTTTTGTAAAAAGAATTCAAATGATAGGAAATAAATGACATAATGACATGAGATTCATGTCATTATTTGTATACTACATGTTATTCTTCTCGGATTCTATGTCATTATGCATGTTACACCATAATCGCACAATAAGTTATGGTGTAACATGTTACACCCAAAACGCACTATAATAAATATGTTGCCATACAAGATACGATTGAGAGACCATGCTCAAATATATATATTATGTAGCTAGCTAGATAGAACACTCACCCTATTAGTTAGTTTAACCAAATATTAATTGTTTTACGCCATCTAACAACTAACCTTTAACAACTGATTAACATCTAATAACTTACATTTAGTGCAATTAGTGTGCAACAATTAACAATTACCACATTTTTTCAAATTATAACTACTTTTGCCTAACAAACTTTTAGTGAATTGAATTATTCATTATATACTTCATGTCAATTACTTAAAGCTCAAAAGGTGCCTGGAAAACAATGCAAGTGCAATACTTTACCTTTTGCGTTACGTTATAATATACTTACTTTGACCACTTTTTTTATTACTTCTAAGTTACTGCTGGATACTTGGATAATTAGTCTCAGTAATGTACATCTTCAAATACCTTTTTTTAAAAAGAATTTAGCAATAGATATTAAAAGATTTAATGGTCAAAGTTGTGATTTGAAAATATACGTGTAGAATCAAAATAGTATAAGTATTCCGAAACAAATGAAGTATACAATAATTTTGTGTTTGTTATATATAATAGCTAGAGAGCAGTACCGTATTCTTGTGTTATAATTATCATATGACATGCATGATTGACATCTTTCTTAAAAGTAATAGGGGAATTAACGTGTTTGTGTAAAGACGGGAACAAAAATAGCAGTTTGTAATCGATTGAGGCCTCTTCTATACCATAACATCATAAATTCGTAACAGTATGTCATCAGTGTGTACAATCTTGTTACTAGAGGAGAAAGTTTATTCTTGTAGTACTCCCTCTGCTTTTTTTTATTTGCTACATTTGACTTGCACGGTTTTCAAAGATTATTTAACTCTTAATATCTCTTATTTCGCTTAAGTAAAAATTATAAAAATTTGATATTATGAATCTACACGTCGAGACGAATCTAACAAGATCACACATGACTATATTTTTACTTATAAAATAATCAAAATAATTGGTCAAAGTAGTGGCTTCATTCCCAAGGAAACAAATGTAGCAAATAAAAAAAAGCAGAGGGAGTATATGACTAGCTAGCTAGTTTGGATTAAATGTGGAGAGGAAGTGTTCCTAGTAAATTTCTAACTGTACACCACTTTGAATAAAGAAAAAGAGAGTGAAGAGACATACTGAATCAAGAACACGAGCTTTGGAATTTCCAGATTTAAGGCAGACTGGAGCATAAATGTTGTAGACGTCAATAATCCCTATTTCCTCCCCAGCTTTCTCACTATAATCTTGGCATTGTTGAGAAGTAGATGTAGCAGAAAAATTGCAATATTTTTGTATTTTGTAATATGTTTCATCCGAGTACATAGCATGGCTCCATAAATAATCATACATCCCTGCTGTATTTGTAACATCATCCACCCATGCGTTGCCTATCTGTAAATTTAATACCCAATTGCATCATAATATATATGCTACAAGTTTATGGCCTAGATCACAATATATATATGTACTTTTTTGACAAGGTTGAATCATGCCCCTACTTCATTGATACTTTTGCCAAGTCTTTAAGTATGGGGATAACCGGACAATGAGCCACCGGATTGTTGAGTTCAAAGTTTATCGACTTAATATTGTACATGTAACGTTAGTAAAAGAAGGGACGTGGACATATCATTTTGGAATGAAGGAATAATAATATGCATTATGTTAATTAACAAGCTAGGCTATATATATATATACGAGATTTGACTCCAGGTCGTAATGATTAGTACCTTTATATGACTTTACCAACTAAACTAAACAAATGGAGTAGTTGAACGAGAGAGAAGAAATTCAATTCAAGTGATATGATACATACCGCAATGCCTTTGAGGTTAATGGGAGCGTGCTTTGCATTCTTGTTGTGGTGCAAGATAGTATAAGCAAGTTGAGGCACATAATGACCAGCATAACTTTCTCCGGTTAAGTACAATTCTCGGGTTTTATATTGAGGAAATCTCTCAAACCAATTTACAAGGAAAGTGTAAGCATCTTTAGCTGTGCTCATATCCCCTGTTTGTTCATAGATGATTGATTCATTCCCATAAGAGAATCCCACTCCTGCTGGTGATTCCAAGAATAGTACATTTGCCTCTGCCATTTACACAAAAATGTTTAAAAAATTTACTAAAAACTTGCTATTATTAATTATTAAGGACCCTGTTTTTTTCTATTTGTAAAAATAAATTCTAGCAAAGGCAGTGTTTTAAGAACAAGGTATTGAGTAATGCTATTAATACCATTATTCCAAGAATAAGGATTTCGGATGAGAGTCTTTCCATCGCTTTTTACCCTGAAAGGTCCTAATTCTTGTAGTCCTCCATTACCAAACGAGGAACATCCAGGCCCTGAAATTAAATTTACTAGTGTTAGATATAATAAATACACAAATTTTTAGGTGTAACAACCCTCAAACCACCGCTTCTTTTGTAAAAAGAATTCAAATGATAGGAAATAAATGACATAATGACATGAGATTCATGTCATTATTTGTATACTACATGTTATTCTTCTCGGATTCTATGTCATTATGCATGTTACACCATAACTGCACAATAAGTTATGGTGTAACATGTTACACCCAAAACGCACTATAATAAATATGTTGCCATACAAGATACGATTGAGAGACCATGCTCAAATATATATATTATGTAGCTAGCTAGATAGAACACTCACCCTATTAGTTAGTTTAACCAAATATTAATTGTTTTACGCCATCTAACAACTAACCTTTAACAACTGATTAACATCTAATAACTTACATTTAGTGCAATTAGTGTGCAACAATTAACAATTACCACATTTTTTCAAATTATAACTACTTTTGCCTAACAAACTTTTAGTGAATTGAATTATTCATTATATACTTCATGTCAATTACTTAAAGCTCAAAAGGTGCCTGGAAAACGCAACTAAATTAATTAGAACTTAGAAGAAGCATGTTTACACAAAGGAAGGATGACAATGACAATGTACTTTAATGATGATATTCATGTGGTGGTCATACAATGTTGTTCAACAGATTATCCTGTTGATAATTACTTTACAAGGTGTAGCATTTCCACCAGTGGGGCCAGAAGAACATAAAAGTCATTCAAGTTGATCCAATTAGCTAAAGGGGGTAAATCAAAGTGTAAAAAAAAAAATGAAACAAGTAAAAAAGAGTTGTTCTTTGGAAAAAAAGGGAAAGTAGAGTTATTTAATTTTTTGTCATTGAGTGCATATTTTTGACTTGGAATATACCGGAATTGTAACTATCGGAGAGATACTTACATTTTTTTTGAAGGGTAAGTAGAAATCCTATGGACTATCCTCACACAGAGCCCTCATTGAGAGGCCCATTACAAGCAAAACACCCCCAACCCCCTCCCCCTTAAATCTCAAGCAAATGCTTGGGGTAGGAATTGAACCCTAAACTATGCTAATGAAGATGTAAAACTCACCATTTGAGCCAACCTCAATTCCTGAGAAACTTATTACATAGACATATTAGCATCTGTTTCCAATGAAGGTATGACCGTATGATATGAGTTCGGATGTTGTTCCAATATTTATACTTTTCTATTATTGTTTATGTTCCTATTATTAATTTATTATAGAGTCTCACGTTTCCCACTAATTAGAAATCTTTTGACCAGTAATCATACACTCAAGTCTATTTAAAGAAAGACTTACGTTAATAAAAATAAGTTTTTTTTGGCAACAAATAAAAATAAGTTATACGTACTTTGATGTTTTCATAATACAATTTTTTTTGGGGCCCCCACTGGGAACCCTTTGGTAAGAAGAAGGACCATACTGGACCAGCACCTTTCGCAGGTCAGCCAACCTAGCTACACAGGTCAACGTTTGAGAGTAGGGGTGATAAAGGAAATTCTTACTCCCAAGTACAAGTAGGTAGTGAGGCTCGAACTTGTGATCTCAAAATCACAAGGTGAGAGCAAGCTTGGTTGTTTCCATAATACATGGATCACTCCACTCATACATGTGTACACAGGAGTGTAAACTATTTGCAAAGTAGGTTAATCAGTTGATCAACTCTAAAACAAAGTATAGTTCATAGAAGTATTTCTTTATTACTTATAATAGAAACAAACAACATATTTTGACAGTCCTTGACTTTTCTCTCGAAATTGTAACCTAATCTATATTCATAGAAGTATTTCATTGTTACTTATAATAGAAAGTCATAACATATATGTTGACAGTCTTCGACTATTCCCTCGAAATTGTAACCTAATCGATAAGTAGATGAGTGTGCTGTGTGCTACTTCTAAATTACTTCTAAAGCATGGCATAGTAATTCTTTATTCTCACTAATAGACATTAGGATGACAGTTCATAATTAACATGCAAAAAGCAGGTTTTTATAATGGAACACCATATACATATATAGTGGGTCCAAACCCATGTGTTTTGAGGCAAATTTCAAATTTACGTGTTCACACAATAAAATTTTACTTCCTCAGCTTCTTTGCTTTGAAACGTATTTCACTTTTGACAATTCTCTATTACTTATAATATTTCTATTTTTAGCAATATATTCTCTCTTTATTTTTCCTAGGCTCTTAGTACATGGAGTTCTCTCATCTCCTTCGTCGTTGACTCGTTGTGCAAACCCAAACGTTCCAAGTAAAATAAAAAAAGGAGGAAGTACTTTGTAAAGCATCTAAAATCTAAATACTAGTCATTAGTCAGGAATATAAGCTCTCAAAAGAGAAACCACTATCTTAATTACAATGAAGCGCTTTTTTACTAACCGTGTCAAAAATTTACCTTCGTAAATAATGGTTGATAATTGGATTTACTGATTGTTTCTGACGTATAATTAAAGATAATCAAGCAATAATTTCCGCTAATAAAAGACCAATAAACTGAACTAATTGAGAATATTGAGTTATTTACCTCCATTGAGCCATAAAACCAAAGGTTTTGAAGAAGAGTTTTTGGGAGATTCAGCAAAGTAATAAAATAGTGCCTTCTTGCCAGCTGGATCAACGGTCACATACCCGGCATACTGATCAAAGTCCACTCCATCGGGCTGGCCCGGTAAGGAGGTGATTTTGTCAGCCTTCATAAGCCCATTCTGAGGCCCAACATGAACCCGAGTTTCTTTGATTTGGGCTGGCAATGTGGCCCAAGAAGCAGCAAGAGAGGGGTTCTTCGACTTCTTATGCTTTAGCAATTTGTATAAGTTAGCAGCTTGATCAGTAGCATTGATGGAAGTAAGTATGTTAGAAAGAAGGCAAAAATAGAGGGATAGTAAGAGGAAGTGATAGTGTTTGCCTTTGTACATTTTTCTTGTTTATAACCTTATCAAGTGAGTGAAAAGTAAGGATAGGAAGTTTCCATATATATAGAGCAAGGTGTGGCTCTTGCAAGTGGGAACTTTTTTTATAAAAAAAATGTTCGAAAAATTAAATAACTTTATTTATGCATAATATTTTGTTTTGGGGAGGTACTATAGGTGACAGGGGTGTTTATCGGTTGAGCCGAGCCTAAATTTTTGTTAACTCGGCTCTTATTCATATAATTTTATTCGAACTCGAGCCGAGCTCGAAACATGACGAAGTTGTGACTGAGCCGAGGTTTAACCAAGTGTTGACCTAGCCTTTATCGAGTTGTTCATGAACAAACTTGACCTATTATTATCTTTAATTTACTTGTCTTCTTTATAGTATTTCTTTTTTGATTTTTTTTTGAGTTTATTCTTTGACAATAAAACTATTAACTTACTATTGTGTAATACTCCATGCGTTTCTTTTTAATTTACTCACTTCACTTTGGGGGAGAATCAAGGAGGAAGTACAAAAGTATGAGAGAGAAACTGAAAAGTGAGAGAGAAAGTACAAAGTGGGTTAAAATATTAAAAAATGGATGACATGGGTGGAAAAAGAGGAGAAAGTAGATGTGACATGTTACCAAAAATAGAAAAAACAACAGTGTATAGATTAAAAAGAAATAGACTAAAAAAGCAAGTGTGTAGATTAAAAAGAAATGGAGGGAGTTTATAGAATAAATATATTTATGTATACATACATAATACATTATTTCTATATATAAAATAATCGAGTCTGTTCACGAGCTTTTCGAGCTGAGCTTGTCATAACTCAGTTCGACTTGTTAAGGTCTTGAGCCGAACTCAAACAAAATCCAAGCCACAACGAGCCGAGTTTTGGCCGAGCCGAGTTCGAACTGTTTACGAACACGTCAGGCTCATTATCACCCCTGAGTGATGTGAGTACTCACACCACCATATTAGTCGAAATGGCTCGAATATTGAGTTTCAGATATTGGCTGAAATGTCTCGGATATTGAGTTTTAGATATTGGCTGAAATGTCTCATATATTGAATCCACTACACCAAGCAAATTTAGAGATAATCACACTTATTCACATAGGATATGTTTGGTTTTATTTAAAAGTTTAGCTCACATAGTAGCACATAACTGATAACCACCAATACGTTTGTGACCCCCGATTTGCCATGATTGATGATTTTAATATAAAATCTCAGTTGAATTGAGCTAGTAAACTTCTCCACTTCTCCGTACATCAGATTATGACTACAATACAATCAAAATCAAATCATGCATTTGAATTCCAACGTTAAGTAAACACTTCCCCACTTTGGCACTTGGTACGATTAAGAGATGTTTGTCCTAGTGCGTGTCGTAGTCATAAGACTCATAACTAATAAGTCATATATAAGTATACCACCAAAACGTCAGTGAGAATTGCTGAATTAATTTGATCTGTGAAATAATGTGGATCTATTGACTATTGACTTTTGTCGCTAACCAAAGAGTTGGAAGACTTGAGTAATCTACCTTCCGACCGAAAAGATATTTTTATCAGCGCCTTGAAATTTAAGATATTATAGAATATAAATATATAATTAATATTGTATGCATGATATACTATAAGTCTATAAACAATAATTTCTTATGAGATTACTTTACTTTGATTAAATTGGGTAATTTGTTAAGTTAAAGGGGATTACTTGTAAATAAAGGGTAATTTTTTTATGTAAATGGGTCACTTTTTACATAAGTAAAGCTGCAATTGTAATTCTTTGGGGATATATTAGTAACTTATTATCTTAAAAGAGTGACCCGGCCCGTTCAAAGAACTTTTTTGGAGTACCAGTACACCTGAAGTATTTAATTAGGAGATATGCTCGACACTTTTCCTTATATGCCCAAGTTTATATAAATTTAAGAATCAAAGTTGACCTAGTTGGTTGGAGGTAATTCGTCCACCCTTATAACAAGGGTTTGATTTTTGGGAAAGAAAATACAAGCCTTTGATTTCTTAATCAAGAACTGATATTTAACGAAATCTGCCGTGTAGAGTTATTTTGAAACTCTAGAGGATCTCAACACCCTTGCAAAGTGGAACGAAATCCCCAATTTTCCTCCACTTATATAAGGGACATTTATCTTACCTTAAAAAGTATATATAAATATAATTATGTTGTACTTATATCGTTATTTTATTCCTTTCCCCTTCCACTAAAGCGGTATTAGACGTGATGGAACTTTAGCATGGAATATTAACTTTAGTCCCAATGAAAAAAGCAGTTGTTGTTATGTTAAACGTGATATATATACAGCTTTCAACAAATAAATATTATTTATACATAAAAAAGAAAACTATACCTTTATTGGCTGGGTTGGTGTGTGAACATTGAAGAATCATATTAGATTATTCTAAGGCACTTATATTTCCCTAATGATTTGAGCGAGTATTATTTTATTTCTCATGCTTATCTAATTTTCACGGTGCACTGGGACGCATAATGAGAAATAGCAAAAATAATGTATGATCTTTTTTAATTTTTTATTTATCTAAAGCTTAAGATATAAACTTGGTGTCCGTTTGGTTGCATATAGAAATTAGAAACTTCCTTTATTTTGAGAGAGGTAGAGAAAGAGAAAGTGCAACTTTCTATATTTTTATCAGCCAAACAGTTTCACCCTATCTTACTTCCTACGAAATTTTGAGCACTTCCCAATTCCCATAAATTTCTATATGAACAAATTGAAATACAAGGGGAAGTATCGTATAAAATCTTAAAAACTCGACTTAACTAGAGTTAACTAATTGGCTATTACAAAAATATAATTAAAATAATGATTCTTTTAGGCGATTAAAATGAATAAGGGAAATTATATATGGTACCTATGTACTATTGGCTCTTTTCAGTGGTAGCATTATAAGCTTTTGAATTTCGCATAATACTATCCCTTACTTATTGACATGTCTATGAGGTAAAATCTCAATTAATTATAATACCTCCCACCAAAACTTAACTACCAGCTAATCACCTTCCTACAATCTCCACCGCCTTTACCGTCACCAAGTAGACCCACAACATCCGATCCCTTTGATCGTATCAATTTAATCATCAATCATTACCGTAAAATTGTAGTAATAGATGGTCATTGACTGTAAAAAAGCGGCCTACTGGATCTGATTGGTGATTATAGTAGTAGCTAAGACTTTGAGATGGTGGCTAGTGGATGGTTAGGAGGGAGGGAGGCGGTAATTATTTGAGATGATATCTCTAGTAGACAAAAAGAAACAAAGCAACTTAGACAAAAAGAAACGAAGTGACTTAGAGAAATCTTTTATGGCAATGACCTCAGATCAATCAATCGAATATTGATTAATACGTAATCGATCGAACATTACTTGAAAACGACTCTTCTTCCCTACCGATACTTTTTTACATCCCACAGTTTCGGCAGACCGCTTAGCTCCGTCTATTTTCAGCGCAAGAGCGTTCGATCAGTGAGCTATTACGCACTCTTTCTGGGGTGGTTGCTTGCAAGTTGCACCCCTACCCCCTTTATCATTGAGTGGTCATTTAGGGGTGGAATGACTCCTTTATCATTGAGTGGTCATTTAGGGGTGGAATGTATTATCCTTTCCACGGAGGTAAGTCTTTGCCTCCTAATCAAGAGGATAGCAAGTTCCAAATTCTGTCTCAATAGGACATATATTTCTATTACTATTATTATGAAATTCATAAACAAAAGCGGTTAATGGTGGAGTTACCATTATCCATTTTCAATAATTGAGGCATACCACGTGAAATTCAAAAGCATTCGGTGGTAAAATATATAGAGAAGTCATTAATATAACGACACTATATAGAATTTTCAAGTGTAAAAATGGGGATTAAACATATTTGTGGGTTTGTGATTGGGACTTGGGAGCATATATGACTTCGATGTGCTCTTGACAATTGACATACATATACATATCATATTTTTTATTTTTCGTTTTAAAAAAAAACAAACAACAATATCAAGATGATTTAGGAGGCAAAGTTCCTTGGAGAAATGATGAGAGCATGGTCAAAGCTCTTTTAGGTTGGTAACTTGGAACTTCATGTCCAGCCCCCCTTACTGTCACAAATACCAATCCTTCATAATCCACTACGTAGCCTCCAATCTGCATGCAAAACCAGATATAATTTAACCTAATTTTAATTGTTTGCACACAGTTGGGATAAACTTTTGATTACATAATTTTGGCCAATCTTACAAAGGCCATAATAGTGATGGAAAAACATGAGGTCTTGAAATAGGTACCGTTAAAGGGATACTATATAGGTAATCACGTCAAAATTGTTCGTTGCCTTACACAGTAGGGATAAACTCTTGATTACATAATTTTGGTCAATGTTACAAAGGCCACAATAGCGATGGATATGTCAAAAAAAAAAAAAAAATAGTGAAGGATAAACATGAGGTCTTAAAATAGGTATGGTAAAGGGCTACTATATTCAACAAACTATTAACCAATGCAATTGAATGGTGTAGTGATGTTATTAGGGAGATTATAAAATTTAAGATTTTTTTAAAAGAAATTAAGAGTCAAATGTAGGATGCGCTATTATTAGCATCAGATTAATGAGCATACATTTGTATCACTAAAATGTGATAGCTTGATGGTGAAGTGAATTCCATAAGTGATTAAACGAAAGAGAGTACTCAAGATCGATTCTTGACCTAGACCTTCTTGATCTAGATTTGCCGAACCATTGCCTTACGTGGCATGATGTCATTTAGTGTGGGATTACAATTCTCGCCCACGCTTTATGATAATATTGATAATTGATATTGATTAGTCCACATTCTTTGATAATTGATATTGATTAGTCCACATACTTTGATAATTGATATTGATTAGTCCACATTCTCTTCATTATTCTACCTTTTAGTAAAGGCATCGTGGAAAAGTTAATTGCAAACCATAACTATCTTAGGTATTGTAACAACTTTTTACAAATATCTAAATATAATGTAGGGTTGAGTTCCCATAAAAGAACTTAGCTTATATGCTGAGAAGACTTTGTTGTAGTCTTTTTTAACCAATATATAATTCATTTTGGCTAACTTGTAGGCATTTTGTTATTGTGGGACCAATCTTCTAAAATGATTACATTTTTAGAAAAAATGGATTACATTATAATTTCACTATTGTCATGGGAACTTTGTTTTATTTTCTAATGTTTTTAAACCTTTAGTCTTAGCCCTTCAATTGTTGTTGTTGTTGTTGTTGTTGTTGTTATTACTAATATTAATAATAATAATATATTATTATTGTTGTCGTTGTTGTTGTTGTTGCTGCTGTTGTTGTTGTTATTACTAATATTAATAATAATATATTATTATTAGGAAAAATTGTCAAAAATAATCCCAAGTTTTGGCCCTCTTCCCAAATTAATCCCAACTTTGGATTATTTTTAAATAATCTCAAGTTTGTTAGTAGTCTTCCCTTATTGGTCCCTAGTGAAAAGAGTCGGTTTAAAACTCGTTTTAAAGGTCAATACGCCGCGTAAAACATTTCCGTTTGTCTTTCATTCTAATAGTGGAGTGGTGATGAAGGCGATTAGGGGTGATTTTTTTAAATAAAATGGTGTCTTATCAACTTTTTAAAATTGGTTCAAAGGATTATAGGGCTTTTGGACCAATATGGGAAGATGACTCCCAAACTTCATATTATTCAAAAATAATTTAAACTTGGGATTAATATGGGAAGACACCTGAAACTTGGGATTATTTTTTACAATTTTTCCTTATTATTATTATTATTGTAAGAGAGACATTTTTTTGGGTGAATTTCTAAGAGATAGGAGTAACATTAAGGGAGTAATTAATTCAACACCTGGTAGTCCGTGTACCATGGGCGCCAAGATCTCTTAATTGGGAGCTTGAGGGAGTTTATAGAGTACTTTGACGATGTCACTGGCACATTCGCGTCCATATCTCCACTGCAAATATACAATATTCAGTTCAAAACAATTAACTTATTAACATACTCTACTAACTCTTTTTTTAAGGCAAAATTAGCCTCAACACCATAAATTATGGCGTGGGTGTACCCAACACCACTAACTTTGACTAATAGCCAAAACATCACAAACTATTGACCTAGGTGCAGCGAGTGTCATAAATAACGCCGAAGCTAACTTTTCTTGCGGACGGCGGGGAATCCGTGTTAATTTTTTTTCCATTCTCCCCTTTTTCTTTTATTCATCCTATTTTTTCATTGATTAGAAGCCTAAGTCACATGAACATGTGTTGCGAAAGTTAGCTTCGGCATCATTTATGATACTCACTGCACTTAGGCCAATAGTTTGTGGTGTTTTGGCTACTAGTCAAAGTTGTGGCTTTGGGTGCACCCGCGTCATAGTTTATGATGTTGAGGCTAATGTTGCCGTTTTTAAATCTATGATGTTTGACTTTCGTGCTTGCCAACACAGAGCTTTGACCATTAATATCTTTAATTATGAACAAGTAAGAAATACTTCCTTTTTTTTAGTTGCACCACTTGTTTTTCACACTTGCCGAGACGCTTATTTGAACGTTAATATCTTTTATTACGTATAAGTAAAATTTATAAAAAAAATGAATTTTGGAATCCTCGCATTGAGACGAATCTAACAAGACCCCCACTTGACTATGTTTTTTCTTATCTAATGATGTGAGATAGCTTAACAAAGTTGATTGATGAATAGTACCAAAAAGCAATTGGTGCAACTAAAAAAATCGGAGGAGGAATAAAAGTTAAATCTCACAAGATATGAATCTCACAAGATATCACATGACTGTTTTTCCTTAGATACAATTGACAAATGATAGTCAAAGTGAAGTATAATAGTGCCAAAGTACAAAATGAATATATTAATAAGGAATGGAGGTAGTATATATATGTTAATACTTATACGTGTCACCTAGCTGTAATGGTTTTCGTTATCATACATATCTCTACTTGATTAGGGAAAAAATAATTAAATATACTCCCTTATTTTTAATCTACACACGTTCCTTTTTGGTCCGTTTCTTTTTAATCTACACACTGTTGCTTTTTCTATTTTTGGTAACATGTCACATCTGCTTTCTCCTCTTTTTCCACCCATGTCATCCACTTTTAAATATTTTAACCCACTTTTGATTTCTCTCTCTCACTTTTCAATTTCTCTCTCCACCTTTTCAGTTTCTCTCTCATACTTTTGCACTTTCTCCTTGATTCTCCCCCAAAGTGAAGTGAGTAAATTAAAATGAAACGGAGGGAGTATGTAGTACTATGTTACACTATCGGTTTCTTTAATTTTGATAGTTTTTGCGTTGAATTTTGATCATTAATCTTGATGGCAAATTTTCTTAATCTGTTAAAAACATTAATAAAATTATACTAATAGAATAATTGTAAAAATTTATTTTCTTATATCAATATTCCTATAAAATTAGAGTAATCAATGACCACAATAATTAATCTTCAAAAATCATGGCATCTTATAAACTAACAAGAAGGAAGTTTTATATTTTAGATACAATAATTTTTATGTTACATAATTGATTTATACGTATTTTCTTATTTTCGAGTGATTGAAATGAGAAACTAAGCATAACATAATTTTTGGTGTACCCCATTGGTGTATGATTATATGTCAATTTATATGTTGTTGCAAACAAAAAAAATGTCAAAACCACTCATACTCATAAAAATAGTTCAACAAACTGATTAGTTTACCTGTAGATCCACAAACTTAGGTTTCTCGCGATGAGCTTCTGAATGAGTGGTAAAACAGTAGATGGACTATCTTGCCAATCAAATGCACTGGAGTATTCATAGGAAATCATTTTATGGGGAAAAAGCACCAGAAATACCAATAATTCGTCAAAATTAATACTACTCCTATGCTAGTAAGTATATACTATAAGGGAAAAAAAGAAGAAAAACAACCTGAAGAAGTTGTTATGACTTATGAATATACTAGCTTCAAGCCAAATTAAATATACCTGCAGGAATACCATTTTGTGGGTTTGGCATGAAGAGCTTTTTGCACATTTTCAGTATTTAGATAAGTTTTCACATAGTTTTGGGAGCAAGGATCATAAACCTCCACCTGAATGAACATACGGACAAATCGGCATACTTAGAAAATTCAAACGACCTAACTTTTATCTTTATATATTTGTAGCTCTAGCTTAGGATTTTACAAAGCTCGGTACATAAAGCTAATCCGACATGAATCGAATATGTGAAAAAAGTGGGTTAGTATTGAGGATTAAATAGGATTTTCAAGCCGTTTAATTAAAAGGAATCAACACAATTTCACATATTTTATTAAATGCTAGCTTCGGGTTACTAGTGAGGCTTCTAATACGAACATAACGACGCTTAGATACATTCAAATTTAGGATTTGTACAAACTTGATTTAAAGTTGTCAAAAGATAGCTTTAACACGATAACATATTAACATGACAAGAAACGGTACATACAAAGCGGTTCATTATTGAGATATCTCGACACGTTTAATTAAACATGTCAACACGACATTGAAGGATTTATGTCATCGACTTAAATGCAATTACTAATTATATTATGAATCGTATTATGAAGATAATAAATTCGTTCTATTGGGTCGTCTATACGTCTTGCTAGAGAATGCTATAGAACTTTGGGTTAGGAAATTATAAACCCGAAGCCCAATATAATGGATCCTATTAGGTCACACAATATACTTGGATCAACAAAAGAAACCTAGAGCCCATAAAGAGCTCTAGGGTGGCCGGCCAAGAGGAGGGGAGAGGAGAAGTGATTCTCCTTCTAAACCTAAATATATTTATATTTGGTTAGGCAATAAAAAAAAAAAATACAAGATATCTCTTATTATTCTTCTCTCTCATATTCTTTCCTAAAGTCACAAAAACTCCATTAAAGTAGAAGAAGAATTTCTTCCTTTCAACTAGCATTGGTGGAGTGTTGATCCGGGTTGGTGGACCAAGTAGAGGAATCACAATTGAGGTTCTTTTATCCAGGGTTATACTGAAGCTTTGTGGAATTCACGGCTTAGAGTTAATTCTAAACTTATATGTGATCCTTGATTGTATATGCATGTGATCCTGTTTTAAGTGCTTATGAATTAGATTCATGAAATTCCGCTTATAGTACTTACAGTGGTATCAGTTTTAGCCTCTTGCATATAGAATTTTGGTCATAAAGTTTAGTTTATGTATGATTAATTTTAATTTGATTAAGGGGAGGAATTGAATTATGGATTGAATAGTTAATTGAAATTGATTAAATGGAGATTTAATTACTTGCTTTCTCAAATATTAATGGCCGAAAATTTCACCCTATAAACCCTAATTTTTTGAAATTTAAAAATCTGATTTTAGATCTCTAAATTTCGAATAGTAAATTCATGTTATTAATCTAATTTTCATGTTTAAAGTTGTTTATGTATGAAAATAAATTCATATGAAAAGTGTTTTATATGAATTAGTGATTAATTTATATGAATAACCTGAAAATTAATTAAAATAGAGATTTTAATTTAATTTTCTGAATTAGGCATAAAAGAGTTTATGTTTAATTTAATCAAGATCACTAAATTAATTTTACAAAAGGTTGTAATTTTAATTTCCTTCAAATAAAATAATGAGAAAAGAAAAGAAAAATTGAAGGAGGTGGAGAGGAGCAGCCACGGCTGGTGGCTGCTCCGGTGGTCTGCCGGCGAAAAGCCGGGGAGGGTGAAACAAGACTGCCGGTGAGCAGTTGAGTCAGCGAGGGAGGTGGTGGCCGCAGATTAAGCGCCGGCGTCTGATATCGGCTCGCGAAAGGCACAACCGGCGAATTGCCGGTGAGAGGGAGTGAAAGGGTCGCCGGATTTTGGCCAAAAAGTCTCCTGGGCGAGGCTTGGGTGGAAGGCAGCCTTGTGCTGCTAAAGTTCCACGTTTTCAAGTTTTAAATTAAAAAAAAAAAAATTTTTTTTTTGGTAAAAGTAACGTGCCTATTAATCTGCCAAATTTGAGGGCAGATGTAGTTAATTTTTTTTTTAGTTTGGAATTTTAAAAATAGTTTTTTTTTTTTGAGAAAGATAAGTAAATTTCAATTATGTTAATTATTTAATGACTTGGTCATAAATTCAATCCATAATTTGATTTTTTAATCTAATTAAAATAGGTATGCTAGATTTTATATGATAGAATCTTTAGGTGGTTAGGATTTACTTAAATTTTTTATCTACTTGCTATAATTAAGAATATTTGATATTTTGATTGATGGCAAGAATAATATGTGATATTATGATGTGGCTTTTATATTTTGATATAATTGCTATGTATGACTAGTATGGCCCAAATTAAGTTAGAAAATACGATCTGCGTATCGTGATATATTCTTGTAATTTTAAATACGATCTGCGTATCATTAAGTATTTTTGTAATTTATTTAATTTAGTTATTATTTAAATTATTTTGATACTTATGTAATCCAAAGACGAGTCCATCAAGAGAAGGCCCATGGCTAAGGTGGATGGAGATCCATGAAGAGTCCAAGAATGAGCCATTGATGCTTAGTTCTTAGGATTAGGGGCCATACTAGATCATTTTATTTTCGCATTTTATTATTCTTTAAAATGCTTATAAGTTTACTGTATGAAAGTTGTTGATGCGCTAGAGTTCACTAATTCATAACAACATAATAAACTTAGGTCCCGTAAATATTAAGGTTGCTTTTCCAAACATAAAGTACTTATCAAACCCTTAATTAATAGTAATAGGTCATGCCTCCGCAGGGTGTTATCATTAATTTTGGGATATAAGGTAAAATTGCGAATTTTACAACTTAGTTTGGTTGTCCTCAACAAAATTATCAAAAGCGTTTTGAATTTTGAAGCAAGAGATAGTTAAACATGCGATGTTTATCCATCTAAACAAGAGTTATAAATTGTTATAATTAATAACAGAGTTTACTTACCTTGATAATGTAACGTTAAAGATAAGGCCTCCGTCTGCTTAGTGTTGCATGTTGATAGGATCTTGTAAAACACTTATTCAAATGGGACATTAAAATTAAATAGGTGATCAACCTAGAAACCTTTGGATGTTTTAGGTTACTTTATAAACATAAAATTGAACTTTGCTTTTATTTTTCTGTCTGTAGATACCATGTCTAATAACAACAACAACAACTCCGGTTTCAATATTCGTCCTTTTCTGGAAAAGGACAGACTGAATGGTGAAAATTTCCTTAATTGGGAAATGACCTTAAGACTTGTTCTGAGGTTTGAGGGTCGAGAGGACGTCTTAGATACCCCACTTCCTGTTGTAACTGATGAATCAACTGAGGCAGACAAACGTCGTGCCAAACAGGTCAGTGATAAATCTATACCAATCACTTGCTTGATGATAGTAGCCATGGAGCCAAACCTCCAAAAGAGGTTCGAAATCAAGGATGGTTATACCATCATGCAAGAGCTGCGGGCTATGTTTCAAACACAAGCCCGAGTTGAGCGGTATGAGACTAATAGGGAGATACTTGAATGTCACATGAAGCCGGGTCAAGCTGTTGCCCCCCATGTTTTCGCAATGATGGATCTTTTCGAAAACATGGAACGACTTGGATTCCCTTATAGGGTTGAGTTGGCTACCGACATTATTCTCCACTCATTACCTGACAGTTTCAATCAGTTCAGAATGACCTACAATATGAATGAGTCTGAAAAGACTTTGTAAGAGATGCATGGATTGTTGGTCGATGCTGAAAGGAACATCCCTAAGGTTGAACCAAAGAAAGAGGTTTTGATGGTTCAAAAGGGAAAGGGTTTCAAGAAGAAATTGGCGGGGAAAGAAGGACAAAGGCAAGCAAGTTGCCATTGTTCTTTGAAAAACCTAAGCCAACCGCCAAGCCAAAGGTTCTTTGCGGAAAGCAAGTGCTTCCCTTTGTCACAAGATAGGACACTTGGAAGAGGAACTGCTCGGTATACTTGGAGGAAAATAAGTGCGGGGCTTCCACTTCGAGGTATATATGTTATAGAAATCAATTTGACTTCTACTTCTTTATGGGTATTTGATACCGGTTGTGGTTCTCACATAGTTAATGATGTGCGGGGACTAAAAAAGAAGTAGGAAGGCGGCAAAAGGCGAGGTAGAGCTGCGCGTTGGAAATGGAGCACGAGTTCTTTGCACTTGCCGGAGGGAGCTATAGTCTACACTTGCCATCCGGGCTTTTTTAGAACTAAATAATTGCTATTTTGTTCCTTAATAACTAAGAACATAATTTCTTGTTTCGAGTTTTGGATTCGAAGGGTTTTGTTTTGAAATAAAGAACAAGTGTTGTTCCATTTCTTACAATAATATGTTCTATGCCAATGCTAAATTGATAAATGGCTTATATGTGCTTGATAGGTCATTACAAATCTATAACATAGATAGCAAGAAACAAAAATCAAATGATTCCTACCTAACCTACATTTGACATTGTCGAATGGGTCATATAAACCAAAAGCGTATTCACAAGTTACAAAAGGATGTTATAATTCCATCATTTGATTTCGAATCATTTGATGTATGTGAATCATGCTTAATGGGGAAGATGACAAAATCACCATTTCTTGGAAAAGGTGAAAGGGCCGGCGATCTTTTAGGACTCATACATACGGATGTGTGTGGTCCTATGAGCACAAAGGCAAGGGGAGGGTTTAACTACTTCATTACCTTCACTGATGATTTGAGTAGATATGGATATATATACTTAATGAAACATAAGTCGGAATCTTTTGATAGATTCAAAGAGTTCCAAAGTGAAGTACAGAATCAACTTGGTAAGACAATAAAAGCACTGCGATCCGATCGTGGTGGTGAATATTTGAGCCAAGAGTTTAATGATCATCTAAAAGGTTGTGGAATGCTTTCACAATTAACTCCACTAGGAACACCACAGTTGAATGGTGTATCTGAAAGGAGGAATCGAACCTTGCTAGATATGGTTCGATCAATGATGAGTCTTGCTGATCTTCCGATTTCTTTTTGGGGATATGCTCTCGAAACAGCTGCACACACACTAAACAGAAGCCCATCAAAGGCTGTAGAAAAGACTCCATATGAGTTATGGAATGGAAAAACTTCAAACTTGTCTTTTCTTAAAATCTGGGGATGTGAGGTCTATGTAAAACGTTTACTATCAGACAAGCTTGCACCCAAGTCAGATAAATGTCTCTTTGTGGGATACCCAAAAGAGACAATGGGTTATTACTTCTATAACCGCCAAAAGAACAAAGTGTTTGTTGCTCGTGATAGTGTCTTTCTTGAAAAGGAATTTGTTTCTAGAAAGACAAGTGGGAGTAAAATAATTCTCGAAGAAATTCGAGATGAGCAACAATTGGACGTGGTTCACACCATGTCAGAGACGGCACGACAAGACGAAAGTCTAATTAAGGAGATGACGTATTCAATGCGTGAACCTCCTACCGTCCCACTTGAATCTAATTCAAGCGAAGATCTTCAAGAAGTTGAAGAGAACATTTCTCTTGATGCTCAGGCCCCGCGTAGGTCTAGTAGAGAAAGGATTTCAAACAAGAGGTTGGTTGATTTCCTGATAGCGAAAACTACGAAATTATGATTTTGGAGAATTCAGAGCCTACTACCTACAAACAAGCTTTGACGAGCCCAGACTCTGAGAAATGGCTTGAGGCCATGAAATCCGAGTTAGACTCCATGTCTGAGAATAAAGTTTGGACCCTGGTTGACTTGCCTGATGGGGTTAACCTTATTGGATGCAAGTGGGTGTTCAAATTAAAAACAGACAAAGATGAAAATGTCTATGTCTATAAAGCAAGACTGGTTGCAAAAGGATTCAGACAAATTCATGGTATAGACTATGATGAGACCTTTTCTCCAGTAGCAATGCTTAAGTCAATTAGGATACTTTCAGCGATTGCCGCATTTTATGATTATGAAATTTGGTAGATGGATGTCAAAACAACATTCTTGAATGGGTTATTGAATGAGGATGTGTACATGACACAACCTGAGGGTTTTGAGGATCCAGAAAATCCTAAAAGGGTTTGCAAGCTTCAGAGATCCATTTATGGATTGAAGCAGGCATCTTGGAGCTGGAATCTTCGATTTGATGAGGCAATCAAGACATTTGGTTTCATCAAAAGCGAAGAAGAATCTTGTGTCTACAAGAAGTTTAGTGGGAGCAGCTTAGTCTTCTTGGTATTGTATGTAGATGACATACTACTCATGGGAAATGACATACCAATGCTTGAGTCAGTCAAGGAATGGTTAAAAAGTTGTTTCTCTATGAAGGACCTAGGAGAAGCTGAGTACATACTGGGAATCAAAATCCATAGAGATAGGTCTCGAAGGATGATTGGGCTAAGTCAAGAAACTTATATTGATAAAGTTCTTGCAAGGTTCAACATGGAAAACACGAAGAGAGGTTTCGTTCCCATGTCACATGGCATATCGCTTAGCAAGAGTCACTGCCCGACTGAGCCTGATGAGTTAAAGCAAATGAGTAGCATTCCTTATGCTTCGGCTATAGGATCTATCATGTATGCCATAATAAGTACTCGACCAGATGTTGCATATGCCTTGAGCATGTGTAGCAGGTTCCAAGCAAATCTAGGAGAAGCACACTGGACTGCAGCTAAGAGCATCCTTTAGTACTTGAGGAGGACTAAAGGCATGTTCTTAGTCTATGGGGGACAAAGTGTGCTTTGGTTGTTGAAGGTTACACGGATGCAAGCTTCCAAACCGAGAGATGATTACCGCTCTCGGTCGGGGGTATGTCTTTCGTCTAAATGGAGGAGCAAGTGGTGGAAGAGCTCAAAGCAAAGCACCGTAGCAGACTCTACGACAGAATCAGAATATTTAGCAGCGGTTGAAGCAGCTAAAGAAGCAGTTTGGATCAAGAAGTTCTTGACAGAGCTGTATATCATACCTAGTGCTCTTGAAGGGATTGAGTTGTTCTGTGATAACAATGGTGCTATTGCGCAAGCAAAAGAACCGAGATTACATAACAAATCCAAACATGTAATGAGGAAGTATCACCTCATTAGGGAGATTGTTGACAGGAAGGATGTCAGGATATGCAAAGTTCACACGGATGAGAATGTGGCTGATCCGCTCACTAAACCACTACCTCAACCCAAGCATGAGTGTCACGCTAGGGCTATAGGCTTGAAGCAAATGTTAGAGTGGCTTTAGATTGTACTAGGTTTAGAGAAACTTGTTACAATGTAAAGACATGGTTTTGCTATTTATGTTTATGAGAATAAATTTTATCTTATTTAATTATTGGTTTGGTATTAAATAAAATGTCCAAAATATATCTTGAATTCTATGGTTTTGTCAAATATGTGATTTGATAAATGAAACACCATAAGTGAACAGAATTCATAGAATATTAAAGTTCCTAATCTAAGTCATTAAACTGGACATAAATGACTTGTTAAAGGGATTAGCATATAAGATTGATTGATAGCGCTGTTTTATGGGCTATGGAAACATAGAGATGTTTAATCAATCATATGGATATGTATAGTTGATACATAGTCGAACTGGACCTACTTAGAAGTTTTATAACTTCGAAATTATATTAGTAGATTCCTTAGTCATGAGTGGAACATTACTTAGCCCAATGATTGGTATAACTTTGGTATTGTCAAACGTCATGCCGTAAAAGGGGACTATAAAGGCAGCATTCAGGTTGTGCTAAAAGTTGAGTGTGAGTATTAGTTACCACAAGATTGAAAAGGTCCTCCTATATGAGGTAGGATAGGTGTCTTGGCCCCTTGAAGAGCGAAAATTGAAGAATGCATGGCCGTGCTCAAATGGATCATTCGATGATCATTGGTTTGTCAATTCGAACTCGGATTTGAAGGATTAATTTGAAAACTAGTATGGATGATATAGAAATATGATCATACTATCAAATGAAGACATTAAGAGACTTGAGGAATTCAAACATTGCACACTCGTCTCGGACAAGTGGGAGATTGAAGGATTTATGTCCTCGACTTAAATGCAATTACTAATTATATTATGGATCGTATTATGAAGATAATAAATTCGTTCTATTGGGTCGTCTATACGTCTTGCTAGAGAATGCTATAGAACTTTGGGTTAGAAAATTATAAACGCGAAGCCCAATATAATGGATCCTATTAGGACACACAATATACTTGGATCAACAAAAGAAACCTAGAGCCCATAAAGAGCTCTAGGGTGGTCGGCCAAGAGGAGGGGAGAGGAGAAGTGATTCTCCTTCTAAACCTAAATATATTTATATTTGGTTAGGCAATAAAAAGAATATACAAGATATCTCTTATTATTCTTCTCTCTCATATTCTTTCCTAAAGTCACAAAAACTCCATTAAAGTAGAAGAAGAATTTCTTCCTTCCAACTAGCATTGGTGGAGTGTTGATCCGGGTTGGTGGACCAAGTAGAGGAATCACAATTGCGGTTCTTTATCCGGGTTATACAAGCTTTGTGGAATTCACGCTTCAAAGGTTAATTCTAAACTTATATGTGATCCTTGATTGTATATGCATGTGATCTTGTTTTAAGTGCTTATGAATTAGATTCATGAAATTCCGCTTATAGTACTTATTGAATCCTACAGACATGACATCTTATTAAATGGGTCGAGTTAGTGCCAAAGGTTTTCCAACCCGTTTATACATGACACAATATGAACACAAACGATCGCCTACCAGTATGGCAGTGGTGGATCTACCATATAAGAAATGGGGTCACTTGACCTCATTGAATTGGTAAAATTATGAAATTTCCTTTGTAAATGACTTTTTTTTAAAAAAAACTGTCTTTAAAAATTGATCTTTTAACCCCAATAAAATTTTAATAATTATGGTATGACCCTGCTAATAAATAATTTTTCTAGATCCGCCTTTATGATATGATTGTACGTGTTATTATAAGAGGAGATATTTCTTTGTAGAAGAGTGAAGAGACATACAGATGAATCAAGAATATGTGGTTTGGAATTTCCAGATTGAAGGCAGACGGACCCGTAGATGTTCTCGATGATGTCAATACTCCCTATTTCTTCCCAAACTTTCGCCACATAATCTCCACATTGTTGCTGCCTTTCTTCTGCACTAGTAGATGTCTCAGTAAAATTACAATATTGTTGGATTTTGTAATATGTTTCATCCGAGTACATAGCATGGCTCCATAAATAATCATACATTCCTGCTGTATTTATAATAGCATGATCCACCCATGCATTGCCTATCTGTAAATTAAAATAATCACATGCATATATCATTTCATTCCTCAATCCCCAAAATAAACTGTTGTAAATAATTAGGTAATTCATGAAAGCTAATGAACAATTAAAAAAATAGTTCGTTACAATTTAAGTAGAATTCAATTTTGATCATATTTAGTATAAATCAGTTTTTGGTAGAATTAGACTTGTTTTGTTCAACTTATATTAACTTATTATAGAAAAGTAAGTCAAGATTAGTTCCAATAAGCTCAGATTACTTCCAATGAATTCGAACACATTATACATTAAACTTAAATAAGTTCCAATAAGGGCCCGTTTGATTCAACTTATTTTGTCTTATCTTATCTGATCTTATCTTATATTATCTTATCTTATTTTATCCTTATAAGATAGTTTTTTGTGTGTGTCTAACATCTTATCTATCGTATCTTATCTTATCTGATCTTATCTTATCTGGTCTGATCTTATCTTATCTCATCTTATCTTATAAGATCTTATATAAGTTTAAATAAGTTCAAGTTACTTTGGATAAATTAAGATAAGTTGGGATAAGTCAAAATAAATTGTATTGAACATACGCTTAGTTTTATTCAGTGAAAATCCATATTAATCTGCAAAATTAGTAACTTCATGTAACAAATACAACAGTGAATCAGTATAAGTCAACATTAATAAGTAAAAATCAATTAAGTTCAAGCAGCTTAATAAAAAAACATAATTACAATTTGGTAAAAATCAGGTGAAGTGAACCGAGTCTTAATGAGTTTAATTAGTAGTTAGAAATGTATTATTTTTTTTGCTTTGTTGGCTTTGGTTTTATTACCAATACCATGCCTCAGCAACTATTTTTTATAATTTAAACATATTATAATCAACCAATAAAACTAACATACATATTTTACAAATTATGGGACAAAATTAAAATAGTTAAGTTAATTCGTAGATAAACGAAAAAAAAAAGAATCTTCCAATTGCATACTTTCTCTAGTGCCTTGTCATATTTTCCAATGCATAACTTCGAATATCGATATCTCTAATTGTGTTATTGTGTATGAGTAAAAATTAGTATAAAAAGTTGGTATTATGAAATAATATAACGAGATGAATCTAACAACATTACACGTAATTATAATTTTTTCTTATGCATACAAAATAAGTTAAGGTTAAAGTGAACTTTGTAAATAGTATCAAAAGTCAATATGAAAATTAAAAAAAGAGAGGAAGTATTAAGTACGATGCGACTCCATGATGATGGTACATGAAGTGATACATACCGCAATGCCTTTAAGGTTAATGAAAGTGTGTTTCGCATTCTTGTTGTTGTGCAAGATGGTGTAAGCAAGTTGAGGCACATAATGACCAGCATAACTTTCTCCGGTTAAGTAGAATTCTCGGATTTTATATTGAGGAAATCTCTCAAACCAATTCACAAGGAAAGTGTAAGCATCTTTAGCTGTGCTCCTATCCCCTGTTTTAAAATAGATGTTTGATTCATTCCCATAAGAGAACCCCACTCCTGCTGGTGATTCCAAGAATATCATATTTGCCACTGCCATTTACACACAAATATTGCATTGGAAAATTTAAGTTAGGTTTTCAAACTTATTACCACTAAAGATCTGTTCGGAAAATGTAGTTTTTGTATTACTATAATGTCAGCAAAAGTTAGTTGTCAAAATATATTAAACAATTAGTATTTGGTACAACTAGTTATTAGACTAGTTCAAGAGTAAAAAAGAAAAGGGTTAATTGGCTAGAATAGCACAACCTTTGGCTCAAGTACAAGGAACAACACAACCTTAAACGGGTGCAAAGCGTAGCGCCAACTTAAATACATGGTGCAGAAAATAGCATAAATGGCACCGGAGCACAGAAATTCCACCGGAGCTAGGGAATCTCCGTTATATAATATTTTCTTTTAATTCCCTCCCCTTTTTTGTTAGGGTTAATTGGCTAGAACAACACAACCTTTGGGTCAAGTGTAAGGAACAGCACAACCTTAAAGTCACGTGCCTGCACCATTTCTTTTCTATTTCTCTTTCTTCTCTTCTTCTTCTCCCGTTGAACGTCCAACCTCTCCTTTCTATTTTTTTTTGGTTAATTCTCTAATATGCGATGCGAGAACTTGGTTAGTTTGCCTACATTGAATTTTCTTATATTGACAGAGACAGAAGGTAGAACAGTTAATGAAAGAAGAGAGCAGAACGCACACGGCTCTCTGTGACAATATAAGGAAGATTTACCCGGGAAGAGATGGAAACGCAGCAAAAGCTGCAGTTAAAGGATTGTCTCTTGCTTTAGAAAGGTCGGAGTGCTTTGGCATGCTTGGCCCAAATGGTGCAGGAAAAACCTCATTCATCAGCATGGTCAGTATAATTTCATTCCATAACTATGTTCTGTTTGTTATATAATCCTTTCAAATGGGCATAATGGCGTATTAACATACATCAGATAATTTTGTCATCAAGCCATTAGTGATAAAAAAACTCTTATGCATTATGCTATTTAACTTCTTATATATGCCCATAGATGATTGGTCTCACGGAGCCAACTTTAGGCACGGCATATATTGAAGGTTTAGACATAACAACTCGTATGGATGAAGTATACACTTGTATGGGAGTTTGCCCTCAGTTTGAGTAAGTCCAAGTCTTGCTCTTTTGCTTTTAAGGAAACTACTAATCGGTTGATCATACTTCATATCCTTAACAGTATATACATTTACTTATTTAATTGTTCCAACTTCTTTTGCCCCTGCAGCCTGCTGTGGGAAACACTTACTGGAAGGGAGCATCTATACTTTTATGGTAGACTTAAGAACCTTACAGGTTCTACATTGACAAAGGTGATGGTAGAGTTTTTGAAAAAGGCGCAAGAGTTCAACTGGAGCAGAAGAAGAGAAGAGAGAGAAATAGAAAAGACAATATTAAAATAATGGAAATTCTCTAGCTCCGGTGGAATCTCCGTGCTCCGGTGCCATTTATGCTATTTTCTGCACCACGAGTTTAAGTTGGTGCTACGCTTTGTACCCGTTTAAGGTTGTGTTGTTCCTTGCACTAAAGCCAAAGGTTGTGCTGTTCTAGCCCAATTAACCCAAACACTGCGTACTCAACCATTAAACGTTCTCTTCACACACTATTTCAGCAAAGACAAGTGCTATTATATATATGGAGAGCTTATTCCCCACCATACATGGAGTGAGATTGGTGTAGTCGATTAGGATATACACCATAAGACCAAGTGGATTAAAATGTTGTCTCCTCACAAATTGCCTTACACTTCATCCAACACCACTTTTTGCTTTTTGTATATATATAGTTTGGAATTGGTTAAAAAGTTACTTGAAAAAATGATAGCTTCATGGTAATTGATTTCTTCATTAGAAAAATAACTTTTATCTCAAAAGGGTAAAATATGATAGGTTGTTGAGGTCGACCTTCTTTGCTTTTACAATAAGTATAATATCAAAATATACATTAACTTTTAATGTTTCAATATTCTTATGACATATTCCTTTATTAGTTTGTCTGTTTTGATTGTGCACGTTTGTCAATGCACTTCTTTGAAACTTTGACCTTAATATCTTTCATTACATAACAGTAAGAATCATAACGATTGAATATTGATAAAGTACTCATTGAGATAAATCAAACAAGATCCCACGTGCCTACATTGCTAAATTTTATCTTATATATTGAGAAAAATATTGAAGGTTCTCTCTAATTGTAAGTAGTGCCATGATTCCAAGTAAGCAAATGAAAAAAAAATACAAATAGAGTACTTCTAAAAATTCTATTGTGAAACTCTTCAGAATGATATAAATACAAAATATACAAGTACTTTGATTTAACAAGAGTAGAAGTCAAATATGAGCAAATATAATCAGCATAAAGGTGTAATATTTTCCATACCGTTATTCCAAGAATAAGGATTTCGAAATAGTGTCTTTCCGTCGCTTTTGATTCTGAAAGGTCCTAATTCTTGCAGTCCTCCATAACCGAGTGAGGAGCATCCTGGTCCTAATTTTTTTATATTAGAAATAAATTTGTCAAATCAGAAATAATTAAAATTTAAGATACCATACACAAATTACTAACTACTTCCTCTTACCTCTTTTTTTTTTAGGGGCAACAAATGACTTTTTGGTGAGCGTATTAAAATAATTAAATGTTGCAATTAAAAAAACAGATGTAGTATATCTCTAGCTAGAGCACTAATTCTAATCATTACTGAAGGCTCCAAAGGTGCCTAAAGACGCAACTAAATTATTCAGAAGCATATTTTTATAGAAAAAGGATGAGAATGACATTGTACGTACTTTAATGATGACAGTCATGGGGTAATCAGCTAATGTTTAATTGATTATCTTGTTTTTAATCTATTTACAAGGCAGCATTTCCACTAGATGGACCAGAAGAAGATGATAATCATGCATCCAAGTCGATGTCCAATTATCATAAAGAAAGTAAAGCGTAAACAAATTTGAAACAAGTAAAAAGAAAAAGGAAACTTTTATTCTTGGAGGGTGTGGATTTATGACTTTGTCATTTTGTGGATAATATTGACGTAGAATATATTGGAATGGTGATCATTAAAGAAAATAATACAAAACATGGACGTGCCAAAAGTAGGAGTCACGATAAAAGTCTTGATTTATATTAGGATCTTCTTTGTTTCTTTTTCATAGAGTATAAAACTATTTTTGGGACTACAACCATTAGCTTAAATATTTTGTTTAGTTGGTCCTTTGTCATGATACTAGAGTCAGCGTGACATAAAGGTCACTAGTTCAAATCCAGCTTGTGTTGTATCCACACTTTAAGCCCAATGGGCTCTCGTGTGAGGGAGCGTGATAGAGTATAAACCTATTCCTGAACCCTAGTCATCAACTTAAACTTTTGATTGAATTGGTTATTTGTCACTTTTCATTCATTTTCAATTATAAAATGATGGCATCTGGATTAGTAAAAAAAATAAACTCCCAAGTCCTAAAAACCCCCCATTCCCTTTCAAAAAATCCTAATTATTGATATAGGAAATGGACCATCTATCTGTAATTCTAGAAAATGGAGAGAATTTCAACTCTTTGGGATTGGAAAGGATGTTGATGCTCGTTAATTACGGGCTCGTACAAGACATATATAACCGCTATATCACATAATAGTTGTAGGTCTCTTAAAAACTAAGGCTATGTTTAGTTCACCTGATATTTTCTGATCTGAACTTATCTGATCTGATCTGAACTTATTTTTTCTGACCTGATCTGATCTGATCAGAACTGATCTGATCTGATTTGATCTGATCTTTTAAAAAACATATTATTACTAATATTATTATTATTACTTTGTATCTCATTACTAGTATTACTATTACTATCATTTTATTATTACTATGCACAACTTTCAATAATAATAATAATAATACAAATGATATTATAATAATAATAACAATAATAATAATAATAATTACTATTATTATTATTATTATTATTATTATTATTATTATTATTATTATTATTATTATTATTATTATTATTATTATTATTATTATTATTATTATTATAGTATAATTAGTTTTTTTTTTTTTTGAAAAAGAGCACATTAGTATATGAACATACAATTAAAAATAAAAGACTAAGGACTCTTGGGTCCAATGGTATGGCTTCTTACCTCCCACATGGGAGACCAATGTTCAAATCTTGGTGGAAGCATATATTTCAATATTGTTGTGGGTGGGGGAGGGGGTTGAGGCTTGTTGGGTCTTTAGATGAGTGACCGCTGTGGGCGCCCGAGAGAAAATTCATCTTACCACGGGATTCTCGAAAGGGGCCCAAAAATATTAAAAATAAAAGAACACACATGTTCAAGGTCCGTTAATAATAAGAATTTAGGTAGTAATGAAAAAAACATATAATGATATTAAAAAAAGAACATATATTGAAAGAGCATACAAGATCTATTTAAAGAACACATTTTAAAAATAAAAGATAGATGTTATTTTTATATTGATGACATGTTTGGATTTAACTAACAACATGTTCTTTGTTATATCAATAAATTGTTCTTTTTTATTATAAATAAACCTATAAATATATATAATCATATGATCTTGAACAAAATAGTTAAATATTCTTCTTATATCGTTGTCTTGTTCTATATAAACTTTGTTTTTAAAGATAAGTTGAAATCCTTTGTAGGGAAAATTTTGAACGTGATGACAACACCATTAGGTTATCCCACATGCTACTCATGTTTTAAACTAGTAATATATAATTTATATTATTCTACCAAAATTGTTTTAAAAAATAAACATCATATACTATTGTCATGTTCGTTACATGTACAACATAAAAAAGAACATCACATATCAAAATTATTAATTAGAATAAATATAAAAAAGAACACTTACAAATGCCAAAAGAACATTCTTCTTATTGAACAAATAGCTTCATATAGTGATATCAATGATATTTATAATAATAGCAACGACATTAATAATAATTACCAATATTAATAATTAATAAGTACAACAACGACAATAATAATAATCTTTTTGAACAAATGTACTAGTAAATAGTAATATTAATAGTAATAGTAATTGTATAAAGTAGTAATAATAATAATAATAACAACAACAACAACAACAACAACAATAATAGTAACTATTACAATAACAATAATAGCATTAGTAATACTATTAATCATAATAATCATGATGATAATAATAATAATAATAATAAGTTTTTAAATATAAGCATAATTTGAACTTATATGATCTGATCTGAACTTATCTGATCTGAACTTATTTTTTCTGATCTGATCTGAAATAAGCAAAAATAAGGTGAACTGAACATAGCCTAAGACGCATGTAGAATTTTTTTAAAGGGATTCCAAAAGTGAAATAAATGATTCAAAGCCTTTGACATATAGGCTTCTGTGTGATCATAGTCATCAACTCATCATAGTAATACACTAATAGATATTTACCTCCATTGAGCCATAAAACCAAAGGTTTTGAAGACGAGTTTTTGGGAGATTCGGCAAAGTAATAGAACAGTGCCTTGTCATGAGCTGGATCAACGGTCACATACCCGGAATACTGATCGAAGTCCACTCCATCGGGCTGGCCTGGTAACGAGGTGATCTTGTCAGCCTCCATGAGCCCATCTTGAGGCCCAACATGAACCCGAAATCCCTTGATTTGGGCTGGGGATGTGGCCCAAGAAGCAGCAAGAGATGAATTCTTCCACTTGTTAGAGTTGAGCATTTTGTACAAGTTGGTAACTTGGTCAGTAGCATTGCTTGGGGTAAGTATTCGAGAAAGAAGGCAAAAGTAGAGAGACATCAAGAGGAAGTGATAGTATTTCATGTTTTTGTTCATCTTTATTGTTTTAAGCTTATTAAATGATGTTAAAAGTAAGGCTCAGTGCACATATATATAGATGTTGGGAAAGTTCACAAAGATTTTTTTTTTTTTTTTTGACATCGAGAAAATTTGCATTAATTAAAATTTGGAGTACAGCCTAATGCTAACACAAATTAAAGATTTTTCAAAGCAAAAGAACATACATGCATTTCTACTTATTATATATATGTAATGTGAGAGTCCATTTCTACTTGGTATTTGCTAAAGGAGCTAGAAGGATTGGTTGAACATATGTGCCAATCGAGCTCATGATGAGGGCGATGTGGATTTGTGATTTTTTTCGGACTCGATACTTTTGATGTATCGCTAATTGTAACTTGGAAGGATCAAGTCTTGTTGTTATTAGCGAATATATTATAGTCCTTAACTGCGATATTGTCGCATTATATAACGGAATATGATTGATTGTTTCCTTGATTCTCTCCCTCGATCTCTCCATTCGTTGGTATTGTTTCTGTCATAACTATTAAAGTCAGACATTTTCTTTAGTTTAGAGACACACAAAACTCGAAATACTATTTATTTGTCGCATCGATTCTTGTTAGTTTCCCATCCATTCTTTGTACACAACTTAATGAGCCCTGCTATTTTTGGAGGAAAATCGTGGTGATCTGTATGACTGTATTAAAAATAGGATGGTACAATTTTTAGTTGTCATCCTAAAAGTCTATAATTTTATTTTATTATCATCCTAAAAATCTACTACTAATTTATAATTTAATACTATGGCCATGTTTGGCAAATAGAGTTTAGAGTTTAGTTGTTAGAGTTTAGAGTTAGCTGTTAAAGTTTTAACTTTTTGTTCAGCAGATTTAACTGCTGATTTGACAACTTTTTTTTTATAAATGTGTTTGGTAACAATTAACTGATTGTTAAAAGCTTATTGCCATTTATTTGTGTGAAATGTCATTTATAGACATTTTGATACATATGTGTAGTATTATTATTAGAGGTAAAAAAGTCATTGAACATATTTTTACCTAATCCTCTAAAGAAAAATCATTTTGAGAGTTTTTATTCCAAAACTCTCTTTTATCAAAACACCCCTTTTAGAATTTTGACTAATCAAAACTCTAAAAGTGGTCCAAAACTCTCTTTTTACACCAAAACTCTAATTGTCAAACACCCCTATATTAATATGGCATAACATGCATGTTAAAGATATGGTTGCCAATCCTCATACTCCCTGCAAATATCTATCTCTATTAACTGTTATTTTTCATTCCTCCTACCATCAAAGCATTATTAGAACGGTTCAACGGTAGAACCTACTCCCTAGTGGAACTTTTACTCTTTTTTCTTTGAGATAGTGGAACGATGGGACTTTTACTTTTTTTGAGGAAATAGTGGGACTTTTCCTTGGAATATAAACTTTAATGCCAACGGAAAACACTTATTAATTTTATGCTACACGTGATACATTGGCGGTGAGTATTATTCCAATGGCTACACATAGGGCTGGCAATGAGTTGAGACAGCTCGGGAGCTACTCGAACTCGACTCGGGCAAAACTCGATCAAAGCTCGACTCGAACTCGACTCGACATGTTAACGAGTCGAGTCGGGCAACTCAATACTCGACTCGAAAAGCTCGTGAGATACTCGAAAAAATAATATATATATATATATATATATATATATATATATATATATATATATATATATATATATATACTTTTTAGTTTTTCAAAAGAAGGTTTAACCTTTTTTTAAAAAAAAAAATACTTGAACTTTTCTTTTAAAAAACATGAAAAAAAGTATATTAAATGACCAAAAGGCAAAGTGAATTCTCCTATACGAAATAGAACTATGTTAATGGATGGGATTTAAAGAAACCCAACAATCTAATCTTAACCGTCCATTGTAAAGAAAGAGTGAAAGAGTAAAGACTAATAGTCTCCCAGCCCTAGCCCCTAAACAACAGTAACACGCTGCACGCGTTCCTCTTCAATCTCCCTCCCTCTCCAATCTCCATCGAGGCATAGACCATCTCCATCTCCATGAGACCATGACTCCACGCTTCAACAGTGCCACACTGAATTAGGCGACGTTAGCTTCATCCCACCACGCTCCCGCACACCACGACATCGGCGCTACAAAAGGCGACACTGAAAGCCCTTTCACACCACCACCTCACCTCGGCGCCGCTCATTCTAAGGTATACTCGAGTAATTGTTCTTTTTTTGAATTGAAATTGTTCTTTTTTGTTGTTGTTGTTGTTGTTGTGGATATTGTGAATTGTGAATTGTTGTTCTTTTTTGTTGTTGTTGTTGTGGATATTGAAATTGTTCTTTTTTTGTTGTTGTTGTGGATATTATGAGAAATCAGATTGGTTGTAGCTGGTGTGATTTGTGATGGCATTCTTTGTTAAGTTCAGTTTGCTAAGTTCAGTTTGTTAAGTTCAGTTTGTGTTAACTTAAATATTTTTTAAATAGGCTGCATTTATATTCTAGAGATGTCTAGCGGGCAAGATGGATCTTCTACACCGGTTGGTGTTTAAAGAGTTGAAGAGTTTTTTCATTTTAGGAAGTTAATTATGTCAACTACACTTTTAAAATAGTGTTATTATGAATAACCCCTATTAACAAGGTTTCATTTTATTTCTTGACAGGTTTTTGTGGAAAAAGTTTGAGCTAGGTACATAATTTGGTGTTAAGATTGCGGAACCTAAAATGTGGCCATCATGTGATGTGCAAATTGTATTAGTTGTTGTGGATTTGTAGTGATATGATGATTACATGAATTTGTATGAGTTGTTTGTTTGGGATTGATCCGGAAAAAATTTTCATGTTGATGTAATGATGTTTCATGTATGATTAAGTACTTTTAGGGGATTTATTTTCAATTTGATATTTCTTGTTCAAAAAAAATCTTCAAAGAATGCATTAAGGTAGCTGGAACCGAGTTCGAGCTGGAACAAAGTTCGAGTTCGAGCTGGAACAAAGTCCGAGTTCGAGCTTTAACCGAGTCCGAGTTCGATCTTGAAATGAGTTCGAGTTCGAGTTCGAGCTCGAGTTTAGGTTCCGAGTTTGAGTTCGAGCTTGAAAATTTGAAGCTCGCGAGTTTTCGAGTCGAGTCGAGTTTGGGTACGAGTTTTCGAGTACTACACATAATTATAATTTATAGCCATTATAACTATTCAAATTTTAGCCCTTTATTTATATAGACTAGCTTTGTTCATTAATTTAATTAAACCTTAGAAAACATAGAAAATTGGAGAAAATACTAGTTTCAATAAAAAAAATGAAAATAAATTGTTGTTGAACATCCGTTACTTAGTCATTTTCTTCCTTTTAGAGTATTATTTCTTTCTTTCTTTTCTAGTTTTTTATCACCATTAACAAAGATTTTCGGAATATAAAGCCAATCAATATACACAAATTTAATATACAAATTTATTAATGTATAAATATTGATTATAGTTTAATCAAAAATGTAATTTAATATGTAGATCTAGTTAAAAATAATTGGCTCAAAGTACACAAGTTATGGTGGCTATAATAAAATTCTAGCCATTGTAAAATTGTCCATGATCAGCTTGTCACAAAAAATATCTCGAATCATAATATAACAGTAGTATAACATTTTTTTAAGGGAAAAGCCAAACTTGTATTAAATTAACACCAAATTGCCCACAATAACATGGGGAGCCACCTCCAAAGGTTAATGCTCCCAGACTTGCTCAACACCAAAAGGGACTAACTTAACTAAAATGATGTGCAACTAAATTACCATCTCTCTTAACATGAGTCCAAGAAAGAGAAGTAAAAGAAGTACACAAGGATAAAACATCATGAAGAATGAGATTTAAATCCGAGAGGAAGAGAGCATTTTGGTTATCAACCTAACGCATGTTCAGAATAACATAACATAACATAACATAAGGTATATATGTTAGCCTCTTTTAGTTTTTTTTTTTTTTTTAAACTAGAAAAATAGTTTTGGCAATTGTAAATGGTAGTTTTCGTTTTCCTACTGTCAATTTTGAAAATACACACAATTAACGTAAATATGACTAATTTTAAGTTTAATGTGAAAACTATAATTTTAAAATTTAAAACCAAAAAATAACACTAATACTGATATTCCTAACAAAAAAACAGAAATTTTTTATGCCCAAAATATAACAACAAATAAATTCTGAGTAAGCGAGTAAAAGTTAATGTGAATATGTGATATAGTATATGAAATGGGCTATTGACATGTAAAACCCTATACTCTCCCCCTTTTTTCTCTCTTCTCTCTCCTCTCCCACAAAACCCTAATTTTCAACCTAAGGGCTACCGCCACCCTCTTGGGCGGTGGTAAGCCCCTTTTCTCCTTTTGTTACTAGTTTATTATGTTAATGTTTCTAATAAACTTCAGTCTCTCTTTAATGGAGAGTTTTTCTACACATTTATTGGGTTATATCTACCCATATATTGGGTTTTATCTCTCTCCATGTGAGAGTTTGGAGACTTTATTTTTGGGTTTTTGTGTAATTCAAGAGGTTGATTTGTTGATTGAAATTTGTGCGGGGTTGCAACAGATGTCAGTACTTCGTTTACAATCACTTGAATTGGATCCCGTTCTACTTCAAAACTACAAAAGATCGATGGACCTCTTGCGAGAAGGTTGCATCGAAATGACGGCGATGTGAAAGACGAGGGTTTTCAGAAGTGTTAGATCTACTCAACGATCGTGGTTTTGTCATATTAGAATTGTATTTATTTCACTTTGATATGTATTTGTTTAGTTTTGACTTCTATTGTAGATGTCGTATGACTTTGAATCAATGAATTAATTTTTAATTTCAAAAAAAAAATAGTATATGAAATGGGCTTTAAACTTAATTGGGGAAATTGAGTAGGCCACAACAGCTCAAAAGTCGAAAGGATAGGGTGATGGACTTGAGCCACTACAAACTTCTTATGCCCAAAAAGATGATTTCTGCCCAACTGGAGAATCTCTAGAAAATTCCCCGAGTGCCGGTACCTAATTAATGTTCAAGACGAATAGTACATGGCCCGATATTATTGAAGCCCATTCACAGTTTTTCCACCCGAAGATTCTATTTTTCAGGTGTAGAGATGATCAAATGGCGGGTCAGGCCGCGCTTTTAAAAAATTGCGCATTAATTGGGCGGGACTAAATTTCGGGATAAAATTTTGTGTCTAAAGCTCGCTTATTCGGGTAAAAAAGGGGTTTTTCGAGCCAAAATTTGAACTAAAAAGTTATTTTTAGGTTGCCCCAAAACCCGTCCCAAACCAAAAAAAATCGAGCGAGACCGGCCCGAAATCGGACCCAAAGAATCTACCCAACCCCCGACATTTTTCGGGTCGGGCTGGGCTCACTTTGATCAGGTATGCCGTATATTCAGGTGTAGCTAGTAATCACACCCATATTTTTAGATCTCAATTTTCATCATTATATTTTCTATATTATATATTATGCGGTTTTTTCACCAGTTACCCCTGTGGAATTTTAAAATTCATGGGGTACCCTTATAGTTTGAAAAATGCACCAGTTACCCTTCCTATTTTAATAAAATTCAAGAAATGCGTTTAATGACTAACGGCGTTAAGTTTCCATTAGTGTTTAACCCTAATTAAGCCCTCAAACCCTAACCCTAACACCTAACCCCAATCCTAATGCCCTAACACCTAACCACCCAACCACCACCACATCCCCCCACCACCTCCCTTCACCCCTTCCCCACGAGCACCCCCACCCCTTCCGTCCACCCCCGCAGCCCCCTCCCCCCCCCCCCCCGCAGCCCCCTCCCCCACCTCCCGCAGCTCAGCAGCCACTTGAGAGAGAAATCAGAGTTGGAGGAAAATTCGGAATCAGGTTTTATAGTGAATTCAATTTGGGTGGGAGAGGGGTGCGGCCTGCAACCATTTAGCTGTTGTTTATCTAGTAACTAAGTAGGCTACCATCAGTTTGGGAACGAGTTTCTACGTAGTAAAAGTAAAGAAAAATAAAAATGTTAAGCTTGTGTAACTAAAGTGGGTTTAAGCATTTGAGTTCAAACCTCATGTATCTAAAACGCAACTAGTTTTTAACCATAGGTACCTAAACATGAAATTTTACCAAACAATAGACACTAAGTAAAAAATTTCCTTACAAGGCACCCTATAAAACTATGTTATTACGTGGCACATTTAGTCAATAAGGGGTCAGTCAATCTAGGTTAAGCACTATTTTTTGAAAGATATCTTTAGATTTGGAACCGTTTGAAGTTAATCGAAAGTAAGGTTCATGTAAAATAGACTAGTTATATTTGCTCTCAACTTTTATACAAGCATTCTCTTTCTTACTTTAAACGCTCGAGAGTTGGTAAATCAAGGTCAATGGATTAAATTTGGGTTTGGGAAAAGATCATTAGCTATACTTACCGTCACGCATCATCCTCAAGACTTGTTTAATAGACAAGTCATTTAGAATTATTGCCAAAAGGTTTTCTTGGTGTCTTTATAACACATTTATTGGTTAACATAACACTAATTCAAAAATCTAATTTCATTTGAGTATATCAAAAAGAAAATCAACCTAACCAAAATCAGACCAATATAAGGATTCTAAAGTTGCTATTATTTATAAAAACAATGAATACTAACGTACAGATTAACCATACTCAAGCTTATTATCTTATTATAACCAAAATGCTATCTAATTATTACCAAAGATAATTTTGGTTTAGGCACTTTCATCTTTAGGGTACCAAAATCTATTGTAGAACCATGTAGAATCAGATGCAACAGCTTCATCATCTTGATTACGATGCCAAGTATAATAAGCATGTGTTCGGTTCTTAATCTCCAACATTGCATGCCCAAAACTTGCTTCTCGATAGGCAGAGTAGGAAGGTTGTGGGTAAATGAAACTGCATAAAACAGAGTTACATATAAGTGTATAATATTAGTATAAGAATTGCTACAACTACTATAAAAAGTGACAATAAATACTATTATGACGTAGTATAATCATATATAGGTAGTGACAGGGGTGGAGCTATGGCCCAAGATGCGGGGTCAAATGATCCCACTTGAATTTTGATATTGTGCACAATTTTTATATTTTTCTAGATCCGTTGTGATCATTAGGTAGTGAAAGCCTTACTTGTCAGCAATTCCTTCAATGTTTCCACCATCACCAAGTGTGATGTAGACTGGTGCAGATAGATCCCTTATCGGAGTACTTAATCCATCAGTTATGTTGTACTGAATATTTGATACTCGCTCCTGATAACATCATTTAGTTTCATGTAGATTAGGAACATTGTATAGTATAGTATAGAATAAATGAATAAGGAAAATTTGCCCGAAAAAGTCCCACCTTTTGGCCATCTGCCGAAAATAGTCCCAACTTTCGTTTATTTTACAGTGGTCCAAACTTTGGGGGGTCTTCACTTTTATTGGACCTTTACCGGATGGAAACTTGCTACAGCAGGTTTCCTTGCTGTTTTCTTTTCGTTTTTTTTCAATAAGCTCCTTCTCTCTTCTCCCTATACTCAACCCCCACAACCACCTCTTTCTCTCTCCTCCACTTAACTCCACAACCAAGCACCACTCCCCTTCCACTACCACGCACCCCTCCACCCACCGAAAGCCTCCCCGCCCTCCAAACCACCACCGCGCCACCCCCGCCACAAGCGCTCTCCCTTCCTCTTCCTCTTCGAACCCATCCCCTGCCACACCATCCCCTTCCTCTTCCTCTTGGGACCCATCCCCTGCCACACCATCCCCTTCCTCTTCCACCGAAACAGACTACCTCAACCTGACCCACAAGCCCCCCTACTTAAATCATATCTTATGTCTCTCTCTACCACCCTTCCAAAGCCCCGAGCCACTCTCACTTATCCACAATCAAATTCCACCACCATTCGGTCGGCGCATCACCGCCGTTCGAATCATCATCCACTTCAAAACTCCCCTACCAACACCAGTCCACCACAACCACAACGAAAGCGCATAAATGATGACCCGGTCAACGGGTGGTGGTTGATTGTTTGTTTTTGGTTATAGTGGTGTTGGGGATCGGTGACCAGGTTGATTGGTTGGTTGATATCGGGGTTGTGGGGGGCGGGTTTTGAGTGGGAGGGGGTAGGACATTGTGGTGGTGGTGTGGGATTCTAGGGCGAGTGGTGTAGGTTACGGGGGTAGTGAGTGGGCTGCGTGAGGTTGGTTTGTGTGGTGATGGATTCAAGTCGGGGAGAGAGAGAGACTCGAATATTTGAGGGGGTTGAGTTTGATGGTAAGAGAGAGAAAGGGTGGTGGCTGGGGTGGGAGGGAGAGAGAGGGAGGGTGGCCGAGAGGCGTTGGTGGTCAAGGGGAGGGAGAGAGAGGGAGGGTGGTTGAGAGGCGTTGGTGGTGGGGTGGGAGGAGAGAGAGGAGGCGGTTGAGCTTTTTTACCCGTTAAGCAGGTTTCCAATGGGATGGGTCCAGAAATTTAAAAAAAAACCCAAAGTTAGGTTTATTATATAATAATAGAAAGTTGGGACTATTTTCGGCAGATGGCCAAAAGGTGGGACTTTTTCGGGCAAATTTTCCAATGAATAATAGTATACTTACAGAACGCTCATATGCATGAACATGACCGGCTAAAACGAGATCAACTTTAGAGCTAACCATCCAAGGTTAAAATATAACCCTCATACTTTCACCTTCCATGTAATGATAATTGTCTGAATTATATAACGGAGTATGCATCAAAATGATGAGCCAAGGGGTCTCGTGCCTATCCACCTTCTCGAGTTCGGCTTTGAACCAATTGTATTGAGGAGTATATTTGGCTACAATAAAGAGAGAAAATTAATCAAAAATGAGAATTAATTACCCTTAAACCAAAAAAATCAAATTAATTACCCTTAAACCACTAATAAAAAATGAACTATAGTTTATTTTCACTTACTAAAGGCAGAGTAGGAAGAAAGGACAATGATGTAAGCGGGTCCTCTTTTGATGGAGTACCAAAGAGGAGATGTGCTTCCACTTTGTTTGTAAGGTACATGATAACGGTGTAAATACGGCTTAAATGGCATATATTCACCCTGAAAAACATATTATTTAATGTTTTATATTCAAACTAAAACTTGGACACATTTCACACCAAAAATCAAACAACTATTATAATAACCAAGTAGTATTTTTGTTTCTATTATGTAGAGACGCAAAATAATAGAAAAAATATGGAAAATATATTCACAACTGATGACATTAATCAATGAAAAATAAATTTAAGATATAATTTTTTAACCAGACTTACAATTTCAGGAGCAAAATCAAGTTCATGATTTCCAGCAGTCCAAATCCAAGGTTGATAAGCCGCACTATTTTCAATAAAACGACCCCAACTATCCCATTTTCTTTGGTCGTGTTGAGGAAAATCATCAGCATACGATAGATCGCCTACAAACAACATTGTTTGTCCTTTAGGATTTGCCATGTAATGCCCTAGTGTTGAATTTGATGCATATGTTTGTCCCAAATCACCTATACATCAAGAAAAAAAATACTAAAAATATGATAAACGGAATAAGAGAAAAAAATTGAGAAACATGATAAATGGAAAATAAAAAGCAATTAACGTGTCTAGGTTTTTTCTCCAATTTATCTTAATAAAAGTCCTCCTTTTTCCCCTAAAAAAAGGTTTTTTTTTTTTATTTTTCTAAATCACTATCTATCCCTAAACTATAGCACCCTATACTATAATTCAATCTCTTTTCCATTATATAGTTTTGTCTGTATCTTGAATCACATTGATTGACGCGTGATTATATCATAAATTCTTAAATTCATACTATTTTAGAAAATTAAAAAAAGCGCAACATTTTAATGGAAAAAAAGTATAACACACATAATATGATTGACGCGTGATTATATCATAAATTCTTAAATTCATACTATTTTAGAAAATTAAAAAAAGCACAACTTTAAAAAAAGTATAACACATTAATATGATAGATGCGTGATTATATCATAAATTCTTAAATTCATACTATTTTAGAAAATTAAAAAAAGCGCAACTTTTTAATGGAAAAAAAGTATAACACATTTATGATTGACGCGTGATTATCAGAGGGGTCTCAGACAAATGAGCAGAGTGAGCGACCGCTCAAGTCCCCCAATTTTAAGGGGGCCCACCTATATTTTACTTTCTTACTTTTTAGGTTCTTTGAGTTTAGATGGAAAATACATTTGTTAATCCAAAATTTTTGCTGCTAATCTATACACTTTTTTTTTCATATTTCATAGCTTATTCTAGTTTTATCCTTGGTTTCTTTACTATATATTCTTTTAAATCTAAATGGTCTCCTTGCTACAAATGAAAATAACATTGAAGTATCTAAGAAAGTTAATTCATTTTTCAACCATTTTGAATAAATAAAAAATTAAATTAGTTATTAATAATACGGGATTAGAGCTCCGTTTTATATCCCTATAAGGCCCATGTTTAATGCATGTCACAGGTTCCTTAAATTGTCTGAGACATCCCCGGTGATTATATCATAAACTCTTTTTTTTACAGGGATTATATCATAAATTCTTAAATTCATACTATATTAGAAATTAAAAAAAGCGCAACTTTTTAATGGTAAAAAGGTATAACACATTAATATATGAAGTATATGCGTAATAATTAAGACCCTTATATTTCTTCAATTTTCCCTCATACAATTGTTATAATTGTATACTTGTATTAAAAACTGAATTTTCCAAATGTATAAAAATCTAGTTAGGAACCGAAATCATCTTAAGCTTGTTTGAAGGAATTGATACTAACCAATGATACCAAATGTGTAAGGGACATCAGGTCCAGGCCTTGGAGGAGTAGTGAATGAAAATTGTCGAACTGAATCACCTTTACCAAGCTCATAAAAGTACTTGGTATTGTACTGCAAAATAACACCAAATCATATTATATGGTCACACTTACATATTATATATAGATCATACTTCACAATAAAAGATATAATATATGTACAAACTATAATTAACAAAAATAATAAAGATTAGATGAAGTGTACCTCTAGTTTCCTGATGGTAGCATGATGAATATAGCCAGAACTATAGTTGTAATAACGATAGGTGGAAATTTGAGAATGAGCGGTTTTAACATCACTAGGATCGTCTGCACTCCAATATCTAACAACATCAGGATGGCGTTCATCAGGAGTTACCCATGAGATAATCACGCCTCGACCGCCTCGGTCGCCCTGTGTAATATGAACTTGTTCCGGTGCATTGTATCCAGCTGGAGCCGGGAAAGCTTCGGCTGGCATGTCAGTAGAGGAAACTGTTGATCGAGTGTATGAACTCGTTTCGCCGGCATCGCAAAAATTTGCAAGGCATGGGATCAGTATCAAGAAGATGTATAACACTTTCAGGGCGGCCATTGTTGTTTGGGACGTTGGAGTTGAGAGAATTATGAGAACGTAGGTATGTGGGGGTGAGAAGATACTTAAATGTATTGGATAATACGTATATTAAGTGTTAGGTAAAAGTTATCCTAAGTTAAATATTATCTATAAACAATCGGTAAACGTTTCCTATTTTCATCTTAGATAGAATTTATAGTAAAGATGAGAGAGAAAGTAAGAGGGAGAAAGAGAAGAAAAAAAAAGGTGGAAAGCCCTGAGACTCAATTTGCTGAACCCTAGAAATCCAAAACAATAAAAAATCCCCAATTATATTGTCAAAGATCATCCGATTTTGATTTTATTCAGTTTTTAATCTTTGTTTCTTGTTAGTAAAGTTGGCTTTTCCTTTTTTCAAAAAAAAAAAAAAAAAAAGTTGGCTTTTCCAATTTTTTGGCAACTAATTGCGATCAGTTTGGTCCTTTTGGCTTCTAAATCCTCTCGAAATCTCAGTAATGATGAATACTCTACTTCTCGTAGGGGTAGAGTAATTAAAGCTATTAAAGTGGTGGTTCAGGCCTACTTTACAGCCTGGAAGTGTTTACTTTAGTCTCATTTACCCCTCTTTCTTAGGGGTAATTGAAATTTCTCCTATTTTTCTAGGGTTTCAGTTTGATTTAGGGTTTCAATGTGAGTAAAGTTGGCTTTGCATTTAATGCAATTCAGTGAGGGTTAGTGAGGAGTGTGAGTTTTTTAACTGTTTATGTTGAGTCTTGTTGCTCTAGAGTGATTATTGTCCTTTATTTCGACAGTAATTGGCGTGCTAAGAAAGTTTATGGTAAGGAAATTGATTTGCAGGTATGGCTCGCATTTAATGCGATGGTAAGTAACATCTTTCTCTCCTCTGTGATAGTGTATTGGTGGTTGGCTCATGCAAACCCTAAAGTCCTATTTAAACCCTTCTTGGGTTAGTGTGTGTTCCATATTCTCTTCATTATTCTCTCTTCTGTTTTTCTGTCTAAATTGTGAAATTATTATTATGAAAGTCTTTTGTGTGTGGATGATGGTTGATCCCTCCCCTTTTAAGGGTGTTATTCTCCCAAATCCTTCTGTGGTTGGGGAAACTGGTCTAGATGCCAATACTTCTATTGGGTCTGGTTGTTTGAATGCTTATACTGAGGTTGATGGTAATAATTTTTATTCCTCAAATTGCTTGTGATAATGACCCCCTCTTTCTAGTACAAGTTCTGATTCTATTATTCTTGATGATTTGTCTCAAGTGCAAAAAAGATGTTGATGAGTTATCAAAGTCTTGTTTAGGTGGGAAAATGTTGGGGGCTCCCCTTGATATCCGTACTATAATTTCTAAAACTAGGTCTAACTGGAAGTTTGTTAAAGGTGATATAGAGTATCTTGAAATGGAAAATCATTGGATTCTAATTCGATTTGCTAATCCAAATGACTTATTTTTGGTGTACAAGGTGATTTGTTTGTCATTCAGTCATGGAAGCCTCATTTTGATCCATATCTAGAAGATATTAACTGGGTTGACCTTTGGGTTCGTATCCCTAGGTTTCCCACTCAATTGTTGAACTTTCAGTCTGTTGTTAGTCTTTTGGCTTCCAATAATGTTGGTACTCTTGTTAAGTTGAATGCTAGATCTCTTTTAAGGAATAAAATTAGGGTTGCTAGGGCATTTATGAGAGTTAACATAACCGATCCCTTGTTAAAGTATGCTGAGGTGAAGAGGTTTGGTGGGAAAACTTGTGGTTATATTGTGTGGTATGAGAACTTTTCCTCAGGATGCTCGTTTGTGGTAATGATGATCATGCTAATGATAAGTGCCCTCTCTTGAATACTCCCAGAGGGAGGTTGAAGTTTGTTTATTGAAGAATCCAAAGCAGAAATCTTTCACTGAAATTCTCTCTAAGGCTTCTATGCAAGATTATGCTGGCACTTAGGCTGAGCAGGTTAATCTTGTGCCAGATAAGCCTAAAGCCTTGGTGAGAAATTCAGGTATGCTCTGGTAAACTTTATGTTGCTGTCCCTACGAAACCCTCTGGTATTGTTTTTAAAGAAGCTGAAAGTAAGTGATGTCTTATTTATTGCTTTACTTTTTGATAGTTTTTAGTTGGTATTATAGTTGTTTTTGAGTTAGTTTAGGCTAGTTTGTTAGCTATTTCCTTAATTTGTGCAATTTTCCTTCTTGTATGCACTTTCTTTGGGCGATTTGTTTCGTTTCAAGAATTAGGAGCATGCTGGAGGACACTTGCACAATCCCGAATATTAATATTGAAGAGTAAGGTCAAGGAAGCATAATCGAGTTCCGGGGGCAAATATAAGAAGTTTTGGAAGGGTTTGCGCACAAGGGTCAACATCAAATGGCCATAACTTTCAGCACATAAAAAATTTTTGAGCGATTAAAGTTGGAGATGAAAGCTTGGCTCAATATCTTTCCAACGAGTGGTCACAAGCTCAATTCCGATGAAAAGTGAGTGAGATATGACCGTTTGAAAATAAACTGACGAAATTGAAAATGACCCGAACGCTCGGGTGAATTGACCCGCCTGGGTCAATTTGCGGAAAACTGAAATTTCAGTTCTGATGGTCTGACCCGCCCGGGTCGTTGGGTTTTTCCGGAAATCTTTCTTTTTAAATCCTCTTTTTGAATGGGGGTTAATTTGTTTTTTTTTTTTATAAGGAAAAAAAACTAGGACCGACCCCTATGATAGGACCGACCCTACAAAGCATCCTTGCGGGCGATGGAAGAAAAAGCAAAATTAGAAGAAGAAAACCAATACACAAGAGAGCGAGCTTCATGACCATAATGCGCCATAAAATCCGCTGCCTGATTAGTTTCCCGGAAACAATGATTAACAGAAACAACTTGGAAGTTCTTCATCTGATCCGCTGAATCCATAACCAAAGAGCAAATTTCCCAGGGGACCTTCCAACAATGCCGGATAGAATTAATCACAACCAAATTATCACCTTCCACTAAAAGAGAAGAGATACCTAAGAACCTAGCAGCACGCAGCTCCTCACAAAGACCCCACGCTTCAGCTTTAAGGATAGAACAAGCAAGAGAAAGAGACATAGCACCAGCCAGACACAACTCCCCTACATGATTACGGATCACAAAACCAAATGAGTCCTTCCCATCAGCCAGCTTCGAACCATCAAAGTTAAGCTTGAACCAAAGATGAGGCAGGGGAGACCAGGCAATAACCTTGACAACCCCTGACGACCCACTCCCCTGGAACCTTCGAACAAGAGCAGAATCATCAGCAGACTGAGAAGATACCGAATCCCGATAGAAAACAGCAACCGATCGAGCAGTAGAAGCCGGAGAAGACGAAACTTCTTGAAAAATAATATTGTTACAGTGAAACCAAATGAACCACCACACAATACAACATTTCTCAATATTCTCAGCAGAGGAGAAACTATAGACGTAGTTCAGATTATCCACAATATTGTCAGAAAACGGGCCAATAGGAAGGCAAAACCAACCCAACATATCAGTTAAATGCCAAAACACATCCTGCGCAAAGGGGCACCGAAACAACAGATGATTTGCATCCTCAGAATGGAAAGCACGAATACAACACTCTTGAGGGAGAAAAACATGACTCTTCTGAAGTCTAACTTTGGTAGCGAGACCATCTTGACAGACTTTCCATAAAAAATTCCTAACTTTGGGGGGGATTTTTAGCTTCCAAATCCAACTAAACGAAATAGGCTTTGGGGGATTGATAGCCAACCCTTGTACCAACAGAGCACCAGATTTAATAGAATATTGACCATGCGGTGTCAGACCCCAAACTAGAGAGTCAGAGCCAGCCATAGCAGGAATAAAAATGCTGAAGATGGCTTGACAAATCTCATTAGGGACTAGTTGGGCAATAAAAATTCTATCCCATTGTCTAAACTCATTTACTACCTCCGTCCCAGAATAGTGTGAACACTTCCATTCTTGGCATGGTCCCACCATTAATATATTATTTCTATTACACATCTTTGGCCCACACTCTACCTTTTATAAATAAAAAGTTACCCAACTTTCTCTCTCCTCTAATAAAACATACCCCACCAGCTCCTATCACATCTACTTTTTAAATAAAATAACATATGATTATCGCACTACAACTTATCACCTTAAACTACGTGTCCCAACAAGTGTTCAGATCTTTCTGGGACGGAGGGAGTATAACATTACCCACCTTGAGCTGTTCAAAACCCAAAGTAGGAGTTAAGACTGAAGAGATAGGATATAGAAAAACCCAATTGTCCTCCCAAAAAGAGATACTCTCCCCATCGTTAACCAACCACCGAAGACCTTTTTTGAATAAAGGATACAAAGAAATGAGCTTTTTCCATTGCCAAGAGCTATTGGAAGAAGGAACATAATAAAAAAGGGATGAGCCCCTCAGATACTTTTTTGACACCAAATCAACCCACAGATTGGAATTAAGGAGAATGAATAATTTTCCATATGAGTTTCATCTGAAGAGCTATGTTATTAACAACTGCCTTCTAAAACCTAAGCCTCCAAATTTCTTCGGAAGGCAAATACGATCCATCCTAAAAGATTAGGAGAACGAGAAACATAGTCTTTATTCCAAAAGAAATTCCGATATGTTTTATCTAAATTTTCATGAATAGAAGAGGGCAACAAAAAACTTTGCATTTGGAAATTAGCCTTGGTAGACAAATTAGCCTGGATAAGGACAGATCTACCTGCATGCGAAAGAGAGTTAGCTTTCCATTTAGTTAGCTGAGAATGGGAAGACTGAATCACTTGGTGAAAAGTGTCTTTAGAAACCTTCGACTCAATAACAGGACAAGCCAAATAGTTTCCAAATGAGAAAGAATTGGTCATCTGCAAAATATCAGCAAATCTTCGAGCATCAGCTAGAGGAACATTTTTCGAACATTGGAAAGATGACTTATGGAAGTTAACCAACTAAACAGACATAGCACAATATTATCTAAAATTGATTTAATGGTGACACAGCTGAGATCAGAAACTTTAGCAAAAATCATCGTATCATCAGCAAAAAGGTTAAAAAGGGAATTTTAATCCCAGAGCGACCAATCTTAACACCCAACAGCTTATTAGTTATTACCATTAATGGAATGGTCATAAATTTGACGTGCTAGAAGCTCAGCACATAAATTAAAGAGGTAAGGTGAAGGGGGTCACCTTGTCGAATCCCCCGAGAAGGGAAAAACCGATCACCTGGAATACCATTGACTAAAACAGAAAAGGATACCGAAGGAAGACAAGTTCTAACCCATCTAATCCACCGTTGATCAAAACCAAGTTTTTCCAACATAGTGAAAACAAACTTCCATTCTAGGCGGTCATAAGCGTTTTCCATATCAAGTTTAATCGCAATCCAACCTAATTTGCCAGACTTATTTCTAAAAGAGTGGAAGACCTCATGAGCTAACAGAATATTATCTTGTATAAGTCTTTCCGGAACAAAAGCCCCTTGCAAGGGATGAATAATTTTACCAAGAACTTCCTTTAATCAATTAGATAAAACTTTTGCTATAATCTTATAAATTGTAGAACACAAACTAATCGGTCCAAAGTGGTTTGCTACAGACGAATTATCTATTTTGGAAGAGTGATAAAAGTATGATTGATTTCCTAGAGAATATGGCCTGAATGAAAGAACGCTTTAACCGCTTTCACTACAGAATTTCCCACTAGGGTCCAATTTTTTTGGAAAAAGAAAGGGGGATAGCCATCTGGACCAGGGGATTTATCTAGAGCCAAATCAAACAGAGCAACTTTAATTTTCTCCGATGAAACTTCATTGAAAAGAAAAGTATTGTCCTCAACCGAAACAATCGGAGAAATTAAATCGAAATCAACATCTTCTTGAAAACCACAGGAGGGGTTTGAAATGAAACGTTCCTGAAACTCATTAGATATGCTACTAGAGATTTGGACTGGGTTAATGAGGATGACATTCTCCTTAGTAGAAAAGGAAGAGATATTTAGTCGATTTTTCCGAATCGTAGCACAAGCATGGAAATACTTAGAATTTAAGTCCCCTTTTGCGAAATTAGTATTCCTAGCTCTTTGAAACCAGAATTTTTCTTGAAATTGATATCATTTACAACGCTTCGCAAGAAGGCGTTCTTGGAGGTTTTGTAAATTAGAATTAGATTGATCTAGAAGCAAACGTGCTTGGGTCTCTTCTAATTTCTTATCTAAGATCACAAGTTGTTTAAAAACATTACCAAATCTGGTTTTGTTCCACTCTTTAGCTTTACCTTTAAGGAGCTTACATTTTTGAACTAACCAATACATCAACAGAAAATTTTGTACACCAAGTTTTTTTAACAATAATATCAAAATCTTTCCGTAAACACCACATTTTCTCAAACTTCAAAGGGTGAGCTTTTTGAACTTGGGACGATAAATACACTAAAGAAATAATACAATGATAAGAGGATGTAAATATATTATGTTTAACCTTTGTAGATGAAAGCTTATGCAACCAATCCAAACTTACCAAACATCTATCTAATCTTTCGAAGGTATTATCTTCACCACCTTTTTTCCTCCTCCAAGTAAAATGCTGCCCAAAGAAAGGGAGCTCAGTACTAGCAGACCTATTTTTTATGTCATTTATTCGAATAAATCTACTTAAGGAGGTTTGGGCACCCCTTTGTTTATCCATATGATAACTAATTTTGTTAAAGTCTCCTAAAAGAATAAATAGGAGACTAACAGTGGACACAAAAGATAATAATTCTTCCCAGAACTGATGTTTAATTAAAACTCGAATCAGCAGGAGCATATAGAAAAATAGCAACAAACGAAAAGTCTAAAGATAACAACTTTATATTACAGGCTACAAATCGAGCACTCTTATATATTACAATGAGACTAAAAGGGTTACTTATGCTTGATTTCCACATCACCCAAATCCCACCAGATCTACCCAAAGATGGCAAACATTCAACATTAACAAAACCACGTCTTCTAATACAAGAGTTAGAAGGAATCTTAGGAGATTTTGTTTCAAAAATCATCATTATATCAATGTGATTTATGGAACAATAGCTCTTTATTTCTGCAAAAAGGTTTTGTCTTTGACTACCACGAACATTCCAAAAAGCCATTGACATTTAAAACATTATTTGGGTGGGGAAAAAAAACTTTGACATTAAACTTTGTTTTTCTTCAGAGCAGCAGAGGTACCTTCATCCTCAAGGCTGCTCTTCCTCCTCTTAGCAGAACTGGAGTGGGAGGAGAGAGCCTTCTGATCATCAGGCGCCACCCCCAAGGCCTCAATTTTCTTCACAACTGAACTACCAGATGACAGAGAGTGAAAGGAAGCATCTGGTAATGGCTCACAAGCTTGCAGCACATCTTCAGCATCATCAAGAAGATAGGTGTCTGAGTCATCATCAGAGATGATGTTGATAGGATCACTATCCTCACATCCATCCTCATGATAAATAGCCATAAAAGGGTTGGCTGAGAACAAATCCTCGGGAAACTTTACCTGAAGGGGAACTGGCACATCAACAATAGCATGATCAGAGGGGGCATCAGCCATGAACAGACCTGCTCCATCTCCATCTTCACTCACAGTCACCAAGCCATCAGGGTGGGCTTAAGGAGGGGCAACCATAAGAGGCACAGGATTAAGAATAAGCTCATCATCAGAACTAGATATTGATTCCACACAAGGGGAAGAAGCCAATAAAATGGATTTACCTTTACCCATAATAATAGGAGCACCCCCTCTTTTCTTAATAGGAAGAGAAGAAGAGTCAATAATTGTAACACCCCTATTCACAGATTTTCCAGATATAACAGCTTTTTTACCATCAAAGTCTTTAATACCACCACTACCAAATTTTCTAACAAAAACTTTAGGCTTTACGTGAACCACATAGGCCTCCTCAGCCATGGTTTCACTGTTATCTTGCCTTTGAGCTTTCATTAGAGTCTCATATATCAATCTTTGCTTCGGATTCTTAAGTAACTTGACATGAACGTCCTTCTGAGGAGAGAATAATAAGACACATACCTCAATAGAATGAGATTCATCACCACAAAACGAACACCCATTAGAGAAATCCTCGTACCATATAACATAACCACAAACTTGACCACCAGCTTTAACAACCTCAGCATATTCAGATAAAGGTTTAGATATATCAATCCGAACACAAGCCCGAGCAAAACGGATTTTGTTTCTTAGTAGAGAATTTTAATCAAGCTTAATTAGAGTACCAATATCATTGGCAGAAAAAAGATTAGCAACTGATTCATGATTCAATAATTCAGTTGGGAATCGAGGGATACGAGCCCATAAATCAACCTACGTACTTAATGTCCTCACAAAAAGGGTCGAAATTTGGCCTCCAAGGTTGAATAACAAAAAGGGAGCCTTGGACATGCCAAGGTCTCTCACTCCAAACCAGAAAGCAATCATTAGGGTTGGCAAACCTCACCAAAACCCACCCATTTCCCGTATCTAAATACTCTATATCCAATGGGGGTTAATTTGTAATTATGCCTAGTTTATTTTAGGACTATATAAGGCAAACTCCTCTCATTTTATGGGAAGCTAATTTACATTACATTTTAATAAAGGGAGATTTGAAATTATTATAACCCTATGAGAGAGAAAATCTCATCTTCTAGAGAGAGAAGTGAGAGAAACTGATTGAAAGCTTGGAATTTGAAGAATCTAAGAAGGAAACTTGAAGATTTGGAGGCTCCTTGCAACTCTAATGAGAATTTATTACCCTCTCTCATATTTTATTGCTTTATTTTCTTATATTCATGTTATTCTCATCCTATTTACTTGTTCATCCTAGATTATTGTTTTAATTCATTTTAATAGTTGTTAATGTCTTTTAGTTTTTAATTTATCATGATTTATGAGTAGTATTTCTTTGGGTAGGGCTTGAATTCATTGATAAGTTCATGAACATCTAAATCCAACATTGGGTTTTGACTTGGGATAATTTTGGTTAATTGATTTGACATTTTCATGAATGTTTGTGTGACTGGCTATCATAGGAGCATAATTTAGGTACCCTAGTGAAGGATCGAGAGATGAAGTTAAGGGGTTACCTCAATTCGATTATTAGGCTTGAAGGACCATGAGAATAGGGATGATGAGCCCATGGTGCCCCTTGCTAAGCTTTGCCCTTCCAATAAAGAGTTCCAACATTCTATGTTGGAGCCCCCTCTCCCTGAGGGAAGGAAGTCAGGTGAGGAGTTTGCTCCACCCATTGCTGGTGATATTGTACATGATATCTTATCTCCTATCCCTTTACAAGTTGTGTATCCTGAAAATTATAATGATAATCAATTTGCTCCCCTTGCTGGGTTTGAGCAGAATGATCAATCATTATTCGAGTCAGATGTGGAGAATGCAACTTTGTTGCTTCATGTTGATTCATCTGTTGATGGTTATCAGTCTCAGCCTGAGAAATCTTTTAACTCTATCACTTCTGAGGGCTCCATTTTTAAGAATATTGAGGCAATTGGTGTTGAGCATGACTCTTTCCTGTCTTCATCTAAGATAAGGAAAAGGTATGGCGTTGAGGACTCAGCCTCCTCTACTCTGAAGAGAAACCGTGCCTAGTCAGGTTCTGGTGTCTTAGTGCTTAATGTGTAAATGTCCATGGGCTTTTTGAATATAAGGGGATGTGGTAGAAAAAATGTTTTAGCTGATGCTAAGAATTTTTGTAATGTAAATAACATCTCGATTTTCATGTTATGTGAAACTAAAAATGTAAAATGTCCTTCTGATGTATGTTTGAGAAACTCAGGTTTCAAATTTTTTGAAGATCTCCCCACCCTGGGCATGTCCGGTGGAATATGGCTATTATGGAAAGATGATCATTTTAAGCCTTTTTTCTCTATCTATTGTATTTAGATCAGCCCGGTTTGTGGCTTGTAATGTTCATTATCTTGTGCCTGATTTTCTCTTTACTGCCATTTTTATTTATTCTCCGGCAAGGTCTCAAGATAAATGTGAGTTTTGGTTAGAAGTTATAAATTATGTAAATAGCCTCTCACTCCCGTTTATAATATTAGGGGATTTCAATGAGTTAATTAATTTCTAATGCAGATAAATTAGGTGGTGCTAAGTTGAATTTTTCTCGCCTAACTCGTATAAATAATCTCTTAAGTTCTCTTAGTTGTTTTGAACTTCCTTAGGAAACCAATTTACTTGGAGGAAAAAAATTAGTGGCGAAAACATTGTGTTTGAACGTTAGATAAGGCTCTTGTTAGTACTTATGGGATTAATTTGTTTCCAAATGCTATTCTCTATGATCATGTTTTCACTTCTTCCGATCATGTTCAAGTTATGGTAAATATTGATAATATAGCTGTTCAAAAGACCCTCCCCCCCTTAGTTTGAGAAAATGTGGAGTGTTAGGAAGGATTTTGATAATCTTGTTAAAAAGATTTGATGCTCTAAATTCAATGGTTACTATATGTAAATTACTAAAGAGTAATATTCAGGAATAGAATAAAGTTAGATTTGGAAATAATGTTAAAGAGGTTGATGACAAACTTAGTAACGTACAAGCAAAATTATTAGTAAATTTTAATGATCTTTCAGCCCAATTAATCTCTTCAAGAATCTTTACTCTTAAAACGAACTAAGTTGTTTTCTTATCAAACTGCATTATGGAAACAAAAGAGTAAAGATGGTTTCTGAGCAAAAGAAGATGCTAATACCTCATATTTTCACTCGTCTGCAAATATTAAGAAGAATCGTAAACAAATTAAAGAATTCGTGTCAAGCTCAGGTGAGAAAGTTAATAACCCTATTCTAATAGAACATGAAATTACCCAAGACTTTACTAAGCGATTCATGGCCAATCCGGAGTATACTTTCTCTGATATTGATTTTGAATTGTTAGATCCTATTATTTCTCATCAGGATAATGTGGAACTTACTCGTGATGGAATTAGTGAGGAAATCAAATTAGCAGATTTTGATCTTGCTCCGGATAAAACTCCGGGCCCGGATGGTTTCCCTCCTTTCTTTTTTCAAAAATATTGGACCCTTATTGGGGGTTCTGTTTGTAGAGCCATTGTTTTTTTCATTCAGGTAAGATGCTAAATGAGATTAATCATACGTTTATCACTATGATTCCCAAGATTGATAATCCTCAAACTGTAAACCACTTTCATCCCATTAGTCTGTGTTCTACTATTTATAAGATTAGTTCAAAGATTTTAGCTGCTCGAATTCAATCTTTTATTGGTAAAGTTATTCACCCCCTGCAAGGTACCTTTATCCCGGGATAGACTAATACAAGACAATATTTTAATAGCTCATGAGGTCTTTCACTCTTTTAGGAGTAAAAGTGGTAAAGAGGGTTGGATTGCTATCAAGCTGGATATCGAAAAAGCATATGATAGATTAGAGTGGGACTATATCATTACTCTGGAGAAGCTTGGCTTCCATGAAAAAATGGTTAGGTGGATTAAAGCTTGTATTACTTCAGTCGCATTTTCTGTGTTGGTTAATGGAATCCAGAGGAAGCGTTTTTTTCCATCTTGAGGTATTCGTCAAGGTGACCCCCTCTCACCTTATCTCTTTATTCTTTATGCAGAACTGTTGGCTCGTCAAATGCATGATATCATAGTTTCTATAACTCTAAATGCTTAGGTGTGAAATTAGGTAGATCGGCATTAAGGTTCCATTCCTAACCTTTGCGAGATGATACAATGTTGTTTGCTAAGGCTACTTCGAAAGCTATCATTTGATTAAAAATATTCTAGATAAATATTGTAAGATGTCGAGTCAATTGGTTAATTTTCATAAATCGCTTTTCGGTGTACGAATGTTTCAAGTGCCACTTGTGAGAATTTTAAGAATATATTGAATATGAATAATGAACTTTCTTTGGATAATTATTTAGGGTGTCCTATAATTGACTCGAGTTTCCAAAAACACCTTTGGGGAGGTTGTTGATAAATCTTCTAAACAGTTAACTAAATGGAAAGCTAACTCCCTTCTCAAGCTGGGCGCACTATGCTAATTCAATCGAATTTGGCTACAATGGAAAGCTTTCAAATGCAAAGCTTTACTCTTCCTTTTGCTATCCTTATAGATTTGGATAAAATTAGTCGAAGTTTTTTTCTAGAACAAAGACCTTTTTAGTGGGGCTCCCAATCTTACTGGTTGGGTTGCTAGTTGTCAACCAAAATGCTTTGGTGGGTTGGGTTTAAGAAGGGCTAAGATTACTAATATGGCTTTTCATATGAAACTCCTTTGGGAAATCCTTTCTAGCCCGAGTAATATTTGGGTGGATCTTACTAGGAAAAAATAAAAAAATGATTCTCTCTGGTCGTATTCAACAGGTTCTAAACTTCTAACACTTCTTAGCAATAGCGCGACCTTTTAAAACTTCATCCAAAAATATTGGACCCTTCTTAGCTATATCACATAATAGTTGTAGGTCTCTTAAAAACTAAGGCTATGTTTAGTTCACCTGATATTTTCTGATCTAAACTTATCTGATCTGATCTGAACTTATTTTTTCGACTCGATCCGATCGATCTCGAACCGATCGATCTCGATTTGATCTGATCTTTTAAAAACATATTATTACTAATATTATTATTATTACTTTGTATTTCATTACTAGTATTACTATTACTATCATTTTATTATTACTATGCACAACTTTTAATAATAATAATAATAATAATAATAATACAAATGATATTATAATAATAATAACAATAATAATAGTAATAATAATAATAATAATAATAATAATAATAATTATTATTATTATTATTATTATTATTATTATTATTATTATTATTATAGCATAATTTTTTTTTTTTTTGAAAAAGAGCACATTAGTATATGAACATACAATTAAAAATAAAAGACTAAGGACTCTTGGGTCCAATGGTATGGCTTCTTACCTCCCACATGGGAGACCAATGTTCAAATTTTGGTGGAAGCATATATTTCAATATTGTTGTGGGTGGGGGAGGGGGGTTGAGGCTTGTTGGGTCTTTAGATGAGTGACCCTGTGCCAGGGCAGCCCAGAGAAAATTCATCTTACCACGGGATTCTCGAAAGGGGCCCAAAAAAATTAAAAATAAAAGAACACACATGTTCAAGGTCCGTTAATAATAAGAATTTAGGTAGTAATAAAAAAACATATAATGATATTAAAAAAAGAGCATATATTGAAAGAGCATACAAGATCTATTTAAAGAACACATTTTAAAAATAAAAGATAGATGTTATTTTTATATTGATGACATGTTTGGATTTAACTAACAACATGTTCTTTGTTATATCAATAAATTGTTCTTTTTTATTATAAATAAACCTATAAATATATATAATCATATGATCTTGAACAAAATAGTTAAGTATTCTTCTTATATCGTTGTCTTGTTCTATATAAACTTTGTTTTTAAAGATAAGTTGAAATCCTTTGTAGGAAAAATTTTGAACGTGATGACAACACCATTAGGTTATCCCACATGCTACTCATGTTTTAAACTAGTAATATATAATTTATATTATTCTACCAAAATTGTTTTAAAAAATAAACATCATATACTATTGTCATGTTCGTTACATGTACAACATAAAAAAGAACATCACATATCAAAATTATTAATTAGAATAAATATAAAAAAGAACACTTACAAATGCCAAAAGAACATTCTTCTTATTGAACAAATTGCTTATATAGTGATATCAATGACATTTATAATAATAGCAACGACATTAATAATAATTACCAATATTAATAATTAATAAGTACAACAACGACAATAATAATAATCTTTTTGAACAAATGTACTAGTAAATAGTAATATTAATAGTAATAGTAATTGTATAAAGTAGTAGTAATAATAATAATAATAATAATAATAATAATAACAACAACAACAACAACAACAACAATAATAATAACTATTACAATAACAATAATAGCATTAGTAATACTAATAATCATAATAATCACGATGATAATAATAATAAGTTTTTAAATATAAGCATAATCTGAACTTATCAGATCTGATCTGATCTGATCTGAACTTTTTTTTTCTGATCTGATTTGAAATAAGCAAAAATAAGGTGAATTGAACATAGCCTAAGACGCATGTAGAATTTTTTTAAAGGGATTCCAAAAGTGAAATAAATGATTCAAAGCCTTTGACATATAGGCTTCTGTGTGATCATAGTCATCAACTCATCATAGTAATACACTAATAGATATTTACCTCCATTGAGCCATAAAACCAAAGGTTTTGAAGACGAGTTTTTGGGAGATTCGGCAAAGTAATAGAACAGTGCCTTGTCATGAGCTGGATCAACGGTCACATACCCGGAATACTGATCGAAGTCCACTCCATCGGGCTGGCCTGGTAACGAGGTGATCTTGTCAGCCTTCATGAGCCCATCTTGAGGCCCAACATGAACCCGAAATCCCTTGATTTGGGCTGGGGATGTGGCCCAAGAAGCAGCAAGAGATGAATTCTTCCACTTGTTAGAGTTGAGCATTTTGTACAAGTTGGTAACTTGGTCAGTAGCATTGCTTGGGGTAAGTATTCGAGAAAGAAGGCAAAAGTAGAGAGACATCAAGAGGAAGTGATAGTATTTCATGTTTTTGTTCATCTTTATTGTTTTAAGCTTATTAAATGATGTTAAAAGTAAGGCTCAGTGCACATATATATAGATGTTGGGAAAGTTCACAAAGATTTTTTTTTTTTTTTTTTAACATCGAGAAAATTTGCATTAATTAAAATTTGGAGTACAGCCTAATGCTAACACAAATTAAAGATTTTTCAAAGCAAAAGAACATACATGCATTTCTACTTATTATATATATGTAATGTGAGAGTCCATTTCTACTTGGTATTTGCTAAAGGAGCTAGAAGGATTGGTTGAACATATGTGCCAATCGAGCTCATGATGAGGGCGATGTGGATTTGTGATTTTTTCCGGACCCGATACTTTTGATGTATAGCTAATTGTAACTTGTAAGGATCAAGTCTTGTTGTTATTAGCGAATATATTATAGTCCTTAACTGCGATATTGTCGCTTTATCTAACGGAATATGATTGATTGTTTCCTTGATTCTCTCCCTCGATCTCTCCATTCGTTGGTATTGTTTCTGTCATAACTATTAAAGTCAGACATTTTCTTTAGTTTAGAGACACACAAAACTCGAAACACTATTTATTTGTCGCATCGATTCTTGTTAGTTTCCCATCCATTCTTTGTACACAACTTAATGAGCCCTGCTATTTTTGGAGGAAAATCGTGGTGATCTGTATGACTGTATTAAAAATAGGATGGTACAATTTTTAGTTGTCATCCTAAAAGTCTATAATTTTATTTTATTATCATCCTAAAAATCTACTACTAATTTATAATTTAATACTATGGCCATGTTTGGCAAATAGAGTTTAGAGTTTAGTTGTTAGAGTTTAGAGTTAGCTGTTAAAGTTTTAACTTTTTGTTAAATGATTTATTGCCGATTTGACAACTTTTTTTTATAAATGTGTTTGGTAACAATTAACTGATTGTTAAAAGCTTATTGCCATTTATTTGTGTGAAAATGTCATTTATAGACATTTTGATACATATGTGTAGTATTATTATTAGAGGTAAAAAAGTCATTGAACATATTTTACCTAATCCTCTAAAGAAAAATCATTTTGAGAGTTTTTATTCCAAAACTCTCTTTTATCAAAACACCCCTTTTAGAATTTTGACTAATCAAAACTCTAAAAGTGGTCCAAAACTCTCTTTTTACTCCAAAACTCTAATTGTCAAACACCCCTATATAAATAGGAAAATTGGATTTGGAATAATCCCACCTTTGGGCGTTCTTCCAATAATAATCCCACCTTTGGATTATTCTGGAGTAATCCCACCTTTGCTTACTAAATAGACTTTTTGGTCCCAAAAACTTGTAACTTGATAAACCGGTAAACCAAGTTACTTTTCCCTCCTAGGACCCCCCCCCACCACCGTACCACACACCACCCACCCCTCCCCCCCCCCTCCCCCTGCCCCCCCCCTCCCCCCCTCCACCGTCACTCGCCGTAGTGGAAGACGAAGGAAGAAACGAGGGGGAGGGGGGTTGTGGGTCCGAAAGGGAGGGGGAGGGGGTGCGGGTCCGAGAGGGGTGGGAGGGGGGTTGCGGGTTTGACGAGGGAGGGGTTCTTTGGGGGCTGCGACGGGGGAGAGGGGAGGGGGATGGGGTGGGGGGTTGCGACGGGGGGGGGGAGGGGAGGGGGGTGGGGGGCTGCGACGGGGGGAGGGGAGGAGGTGGGGCAGCGAGGGAACTGGGGTGGGGGTGGGGGCTGCTGGGGTTGGGGGTGATGGTGGGGGTGGCGGTGGGGTGGGGCAACAGGGAAAAGGGGCTGGTAACTTGTTGTTACCTGGTCACTTTGTTCTTGGAACCAAAAAGCCGACTTAGTAAGCAAAGGTGGGATTATTCCAGAATAATCCAAAGGTGGGATTATTATTGAAAAATCGGCCAAAGGTGGGATTATTTCAGTCCATTTACATGCATATTAAAGATATGGTTCCCAATCCTCATACTCCCTGCAAATATCTATCTCTATTAACTGTTATTTTTCATTCCTCCTACCATCAAAGCATTATTAGAACGGTTCAACGGTAGTAGAACCTACTCCCTAGTGGAACTTTTACTCTTTTTTCTTTGAGATAGTGGAACGATGGGACTTTTACTTTTTTTGAGGAAATAGTGGGACTTTTCCTTGGAATATAAACTTTAATGCCAACGGAAAACACTTATTAATTTTATGCTACGTGATACATTGGCGATGAGTATTATTCCAATGGCTACACATAGGGCTGGCAATGAGTTGAGACAGCTCGGGAGCTACTCGAACTCGACTCGGGCAAAACTCGATCAAAGCTCGACTCGAGCTCGAGCTCGACTCGACATGTTAACGAGTCGAGTCGGGCAACTCAATACTCGACTCGAAAAGCTCGTGAGATACTCGAAAAAAATAATATATATATATATATATATATATATATTTATACTTTTTTGTTTTTCAAAAGAAGGTTTAACCTTTTTTTTTAAAAAAAATACTTGAACTTTTCTTTAAAAAAAACATGAAAAAAAGTATATTAAATGACCAAAAGGCAAAGTGAATTCTCATATACGAAATAGAACTATGTTAATGGATGAGATTTAAAGAAACCCAACAATCTAATCTTAACCGTCCATTGTAAAGAAAGAGTGAAAGAGTAAAGACTAATAGTCTCCCAGCCCTAGCCCCTAAACAACAGTAGCACGCTGCACGCGTCCCTCTTCAATCTCCCTCCCTCTCCAATCTCCATCGAGGCATAGACCATCTCCATCTCCATGAGACCATGACTCCACGCTTCAACAGTGCCACACTGAATTAGGCGACGTTAGCTTCATCCCACCACGCTCCCGCACACCACGACATCGGCGCTACAAAAGGCGACACTGAAAGCCCTTTCACACCACCACCTCACCTCGGCGCCGCTCATTCTAAGGTATACTCGAGTAATTGTTCTTTTTTTGAATTGAAATTGTTCTTTTTTTGTTGTTGTTGTTGTGGATATTGAGAATTGTGAATTGTTGTTCTTTTTTGTTGTTGTTGTTGTGGATATTGAAATTGTTCTTTTTTTTTTTTGTTGTTGTGGATATTATGAGAAATCAGATTGGTTGTAGCTGGTGTGATTTGTGATGGCATTCTTTGTTAAGTTCAGTTTGCTAAGTTCAGTTTGTTAAGTTCAGTTTGTAAGTTCAGTTTGTGTTAACTTAAATATTTTTTAAATAGGCTGCATTTATATTCTAGAGATGTCTATTGGGCAAGATGGATCTTCTACACCGGTTGGTGTTTCAAGAGTTGAAGAGTTTTTTCATTTTAGGAAGTTAATTATGTCAACTACACTTTTAAAATAGTGTTATTATGAATAACCCCTATTAACAAGGTTTCATTTTATTTCTTGACAGGTTTTTGTGGAAAAAGTTTGAGCTAGGTACATAATTTGGTGTTAAGATTGCGGAACCTAAAATGTGGCCATCATGTGATGTGCAAATTGTATTAGTTGTTGTGGATTTGTAGTGATATGATGATTACATGAATTTGTATGAGTTGTTTGTTTGGGATTGATCCGGAAAAAAATTTCATGTTGATGTAATGATGTTTCATGTATGATTAAGTACTTTTAGGGGATTTATTTTCAATTTGATATTTCTTGTTCAAAAAAAATCTTCAAAGAATGCATTAAGGTAGCTGGAACCGAGTTCGAGCTGGAACAAAGTTTAAGTTCGAGCTTTAACCGAGTCCGAGTTCGAGCTTGAAATGAGTTCGAGTTCGAGCTCGAGTTTAGGTTCCGAGTTCGAGTTCGAGCTTGAAAATTTGAAGCTCGCGAGTTTTTGAGTCGAGTCGAGTTTGGGTACGAGTTTTCGAGTACTACACATAATTATAATTTATAGCCATTATAACTATTCAAATTTTAGCCCTTTATTTATATAGACTAGCTTTGTTCATTAATTTAATTAAACCTTAGAAAACATAGAAAATTGGAGAAAATACTAGTTTCAATAAAAAAAATGAAAATAAATTGTTGTTGAACATCCGTTACTTAGTCATTTTCTTCCTTTTAGAGTATTATTTCTTTCTTTCTTTTTTAGTTTTTTATCACCATTAACAAAGATTTTTGGAATATAAAGCCAATCAATATACACAAATTTAATATACAAATTTATTAATGTATAAATATTGATTATAGTTTAATCAAAAATGTAATTTAATATGTAGATCTAGTTAAAAATAATTGGCTCAAAGTACACAAGTTATGGTGGCTATAATAAAATTCTAGCCATTGTAAAATTGTCCATGATCAGCTTGTCACAAAAAATATCTCGAATCATAATATAACAGTAGTATAACATTTTTTTAGGGGAAAAGCCAAACTTGTATTAAATTAACACCAAATTGTCCACAATAACATGGGGAGCCACCTCCAAAGGTTAATGCTCCCAGACTTGCTCAACACCAAAAGGGACTAGCTTAACTAAAATGATGTGCAACTAAATTACCATCTCTCTTAACATGAGTCCAAGAAAGAGAAGTAAAAGAAGTACACAAGGATAAAACATCATGAAGAACGAGATTTAAATCCGAGAGGAAGAGAGCATTTTGGTTATCAACCTAACGCATGTTCAGAATAACATAACATAACATAACATAAGGTATATATGTTAGCCTCTTTTAGTTTTAATTTTTTTTTTTAAACTAGAAAAATAGTTTTGGCAATTGTAAATGGTAGTTTTCGTTTTCCTATTGTCAATTTTGAAAATAGACACAATTAATGTAAATATGACTAATTTTAAGTTTAATGTGAAAACTATAATTTTAAAATTTAAAACCAAAAAATAACACTAATACTGATATTCCTAACAAAAAAACAGAAATTTTTTATGCCCAAAATATAACAACAAATAAATTATGAGTAAGCGAGTAAAAGTTAATGTGAATATGTGATATAGTATATGAAATGGGCTATTGACATGTAAAACCCTTTTCTCTTCCCCTTTTTTCTCTCTTCTCTCTCCTCTCCCACAAAACCCTAATTTTCAACCTAAGGGCTACCGCCACCCTTTTGGGCGGTGGTAAGCCCCTTTTCTCCTTTTGTTACTAGTTTATTATGTTAATGTTTCTAATAAACTTCAGTCTCTCTTTAATGGAGAGTTTTTCTACCCATTTATTGGGTTATATCTACCCATATATTGGGTTTTATCTCTCTCCATGTGAGAGTTTGGAGACTTTGTTTTTGGGTTTTTGTGTAATTCAAGAAGTTGATTTGTTGATTGAAATTTGTGCGGGGTTGCAACAGATGTCAGTACTTCGTTTACAATCACTTGAATTGGATCCAGTTCTACTTCAAAACTACAAAAGATCGATAGACCCCCTTGCAGAAGGCTGCATCAGACAGCGATGTGAAAGACGAGGGTTTTCAGAAGTGTTAGATCTACTCAACGATCGTGGTTTTGTCATATTAGAATTGTATTTATTTCATTTTGATATGTATTTGTTTAGTTTTGACTTTTATTGTAGATGTCGTATGACTTTGAATCAATGAATTAATTTTTAATTTCAAAAAAAAAATAGTATATGAAATGGGCTTTAAACTTAATTGGGGAAATTGAGTAGGCCACAACAGCTCAAAAGGCGAAAGGATAGGGTGATGGACTTGAGCCACTACAAACTTCTTATGCCCAAAAAGATGATTTCTGCCCAACTGGAGAATCTCTAGAAAATTCCCCGAGTGCCGGTACCTAATTAATGTTCAGGACGAATAGTACATGGCCCGATATTATTGAAGCCCATTCACAGTTTTTCCACCAGAAGGTTCAATTTTTCAGGTGTAGAGATGATCAAATGGCGGGTTAGGCCGCGCTTTTAAAAAATTGCGCATTAATTGCGCGGGACTAAATTTCGGGATAAAATTTTGTGTCTAAAGCTCGCTTATTCGGGTAAAAAAGGGGCTTTTCGAGCCAAAATTTGAACTAAAAAGTTATTTTTAGGTTGCCCAAAACCCGTCCCAAACCAAAAAAAATCAGGCAGGACCGGGCCCGAAATCAGACCCAAAGAATCTACCCAACCCCCGACATTTTTCGGGTCGGGCTGGGCTCACTTTGATCAGGTATACCGTATATTCAGGTGTAGCTAGTAATCACACCCATATTTTTAGATCTCAATTTTCATCATTATATTTTCTAGATTATATATTATGCGGTTTTTTCACCAGTTACCCCTGTGGAATTTTAAAATTCATGGGGTACCCTTATAGTTTGAAAAATGCACCAGTTACCCTTCCTATTTTAATAAAATTCAAGAAATGGGTTTAATGACTAATGGCGTCAAGTTTCCATTAGTGTTTAACCCTAATTAAGCCCTCAAACCCTAACCCCCTAAACCCTAACCCTAATACCTAACCCCAATCCTAATGCCCTAACACCTAACCACCCAACCACCACCACATCCCCCCACCACCTCCCTTCACCCCTTCCCCACGAGCACCCCCACCCCTTCCGTCCACCCCCCGCAGCCCCCCCCCCCCCCCGCAGCCCCTCTCCCCCACCTCCCGCAGCTCGGCAGCCACTTGAGAGAGAAATCAGAGTTGGAGGAAAATTCGAAATCAGGTTTTATAGTGAATTCAATTTGGGTGGGAGAGGGGTGCGGCCTGCAACCATTTAGCTGTTGTTTATTTAGTAACTAAGTAGGCTACCATCAGTTTGGTAACGAGTTTCTACGTAGTAAAAGTAAAGAAAAATAAAAATGTTAAGCTTGTGTAACTAAAGTGGGTTTAAGCATTTGAGTTCAAACCTCATGTATCTAAAACGCAACTAGTTTTTAACCATAGGTACCTAAACATGAAATTTTACCAAACAATACACTCAAAGTAAAAAATTTCCTTACAAGGCACCCTATAAAACTATGTTATTACGTGGCACATTTAGTCAATAAGGGGTCAGTCAATCTAGGTTTAGCACTATTTTTTGAAAGATATCTTTAGATTTGGAACCGTTTGAAGTTAATCGAAAGTAAGGTTCATGTAAAATAGACTAGTTATATTTGCTCTCAACTTTTATACAAGCATTCTCTTTCTTACTTTAAACGCTCGAGAGTTGGTAAATCAAGGTCAATGGATTAAATTTGGGTTTGGGAAAAGATCATTAGCTATACTTACCGTCACGCATCATCCTCAAGACTTGTTTAATAGACAAGTCATTTAGAATTATTGCCAAAAGGTTTTCTTGGTGTCTTTATAACACATTTATTGGTTAACATAACACTAATTCAAAAATCTAATTTCATTTGAGTATATCAAAAAGAAAATCAACCTAACCAAAATCAGACCAATATAAGGATTCTAAAGTTGCTATTATTTATAAAAACAATGAATACTAACGTACAGATTAACCATACTCAAGCTTATTATTTTATTATAACCAAAATGCTATCTAATTATTACCAAAGATAATTTTGGTTTAGGCACTTTCATCTTTAGGGTACCAAAATCTATTGTAGAACCATGTAGAATCAGATGCAACAGCTTCATCATCTTGATTACGATGCCAAGTATAATAAGCATGTGTTCGGTTCTTAATCTCCAACATTGCATGCCCAAAACTTGCCTCTCGATAGGCAGAGTAGGAAGGTTGTGGGTAAATGAAACTGCATAAAACAAAGTTACATATAAGTGTATAATATTAGTGTTTCGGTGTTGAAACGGTTGGCGGTCTTGAAATAAGTCCGCCAAAGATTAGAGTTAGCGTCCACTGGTGAATAGCTGCACAAGAAGCAAACGTGAACTACCCTCGGGGGGGATGCGAGGAAACCCCCTCCGACGCTCAAGTCAGCACGTGTCCAAATGGGATTTAGAGAGAGAGAGTAGAGAGAGAAAGATAAGAATTCTGAGTGTGAGAGAATGTACCTGCAAACTAGTACTATTTGGCTATTTATAGAAGTACTATTCACCTGACAAGGTGCGTAATCCTTTTACACGTGTACGGCTGCGATGCTCACGACAGCTGGGAAGATACCCTTATTTTGTCTTGTTAGGCGACCGCCAACGTTGTCGGACCATGTTGATGTACTGACTTGATAGAGCTGCGGGCGACATAAAGTATTTGCGCCCGGTAAAGTGTTCGCGGATCCATTACTGGGGTCCGCCAACATACTTGGGGTTATACCCATACAACTAGCCCCCCCAGCATCTTTTGGGGTCTTGACCGCTAAGGATGTTGTCAATAGACGCGAATCATTGTTGCCGTGCTCTACTTTTTTGGGGAAGTTCATTCGTTGGGTGCCACGTGTTGCCGTAGGGAGTTGAAAGAGTTTGAAAAGTTAATGATTACTCCTCCGAAAATCCCGCCTCTTGCTTTATTAGGGTTTACCCTGCTTCGACACTTGGCAGGTATCTGGAGAGGGAGTTACTAAGTCTTTCCATCTCAGCCGTCTATTCGTTGTACATATGGACACCAGTTGTCCTTTTTCCAGATTTTTTCTATTATTCCTCAAGCTTTTCATTTTCCTTTTCCTTTCTCTCGAACCTCCATACCCATAGCTTCATTTGCTCAAAAAATCGCTCTTTCTTGCTTAGATTGCTTCGAAAAGTTGTCAAATTTCTTAGTTTTTTCTTTCCGGTTTTACAGTACCAAGAATTTCGCCATTCTTTTGAAGAAGTTTCTCTGGGTTTTTTCTGAGATTTTAAGTTTGAGTTTCGCCGGTGACAGTTCTTCATTCCGGGTGGTCTTTTCGCTCAGGCTCGGGCTTTTTCACGCTAATTCATTCCTTGGAATTCTTGTTCGTCTTTTTCCGGCGACCTTTTGCCCCTTGCCTTCATCTCTCCGGCGATTTTACTTCTCCAGGTATTTCTCCATTTCTTTTCCAAGCTTAAAGTTTCTTTTTATATTTTTATCATGTCGGACGAGTCTGATAGCCAGAATACCCCTAGTGATGCATTTATGACCGAAAGTGAACCTTCCTCTCCCCTGGCCGATAGCGAGCCTTCTTCCAGCTCTAACCATGTGGGAAGAACTAGGTTGTTGTCGGACATTCCCTTAACAGCTGAAAGAGAAAAAGAGATGAGATCCAAGTTCCTTAACGACGCTGCTACCCCTGAGGAGCATAGTCTGACCAGGAGATATCTATCCGCTAGCCAGAGTGGCGACCAGGCAGACTCTTAGGGAGCTTAGGCATCAAATTCTCGCTAGACGATCCGTTAGGCATCCTCCGGGCCGATGCCGCTCCCGGCCTTGATGTTGTACCACTTAGAGAGCATGCTTGGTCGGATAGCTTAGCGGATCTTTGGGGTGGAGGTAACGACCGACTTTTTCGATCGTTTACAGCGATCTGCGGCCCCTAACCCTCATATTATTGATTTAGGTGACGACAGTGATTCCATTGCTACCGTTATGATTCGCCAAGAGACCGTTTATCATCGTCGCGCTGCTGTTAATCCTGCGGTTCGCGTTCGGGGATGCGATTGACTCGCCGAACGCAAACATTGACGTTTTCGTACCTTTATCTCGCTCACGCGGTCGGGGAATCTTCCCGTCTTTGCCGAATTAAGGGTCGGCAGGTTCGAATCCGATGAAGGATATTGAGACCGGACCTGGTTACGAGGCTTTATGGCTGCCGGATGATTTCGGTGCCGGGCCCTATCGGCGTCGAGATTGATTTGCCTTGGCGTCAGGACGCCATTGATCTGGGTTACCCGAGAGTTGCACGGGATTTATATTGTTTTCCGTCGGGTTACCGGTTGGTAGTTCCACCAGAGGGGGCCATTGTGACGGAGTGTCCTCCCGGTCACGTGGCCGTATATACTCACCATTTCGAGTTTGGTCTCCGCTTCCCTCTGGATTCTTTTTTGGTGAAGATCTTAAACGCTTTCAACGTGAGCTTGGCTCAGTTAACTCCTTTGGCGGTCCGAAATTTGATCGCGTACATATGGGTTGTGCGTTTTTTGGATTATCCGCAAACTTTGAACTTATTCCGCCACATTCACTGGCTGAAGAAGAATGGATCTTCCAGGCAGGCGGGTTGGTGGTCGTTAATGACGGCCGACAAGAAGATGACAGTTCAGCCAAAAATGACTCGGTTTGAAGGGGCTGGCGAGGATGCTTTCTTTTGGTTACGAGTTCCCGAGGATTATCCAGGTGCGTCGTCATTTCACCGAGCCTCGTCCGCGTATGGAGCATTTACCCCTTACTCCGCTAACCGAGGAAGAGTTAGCGGCTTTCGACTACTTCGATACAGAGGACTATTTAATCACCTATGAGGACGGGAAGGAGGCGAGGGTTAAAGAGCCTAAATATTGGATTCCTCATTCCAAGTATATCCTGGGGAACAAACCCTTGTCGGCCCTGCTGCTCAGTCCAACTCATGAAAATGGTGAGTGTTGATGTCGGACTGGTCCAACTGATGATTCCCTTTTTTTTTTTTTTTAATGTGCTTCTTGTCAATTGCAGGTTTTGACTTTCTTGATCTCGACGCCCTAGCTGTGGACGGGAACTTCAAACCATTAACCAACTTACCCCCCTGCTCCCCCAGGGACTACGAGACTATGCACGGGATTACTAATGGCCGCCGGGGAGGGAATCGTCACGGCCCTCAAAATATTCGTCGCGGTCGCGGCGGGGCGAATATTATTCGCGTTCCTTCCCAAAATGTTACTGTCGCTGCGGCTGCTCCTGGCGGCCAGACTTCGCCAGCCGTCCCGATTAGGTCTTCCACTTCCCGGCCTGTTGCCAGGGGTGGTGGAAACAGAAGGCGGCCTCGCGAACAAGTCGCCGCGGAAACATCTCGCCAACAAAAGGCGGAATTTGGCGGGCCACCTGCCTTTCGCCCCACGGCCCGACGCTCGGGTGGGGGGTTCTGGCCTCAGATGTTCCAGAGGTCCAGGAGCGAGCTAGCCCGGCCCCTGCTCCCGGACACGTTAGCGGCGCTTCCTGGCTGTCAGGCTCTTACTCCTCCATCCGTGAAAAGATCCGGGAGCTGATTACCATGCCTAGCTTTCTCTCCAACTTATCTCCCGGTATTTTCTCTCGGTTCAATGAGTGGATCGAAAAAAAAGAGGTACCGCTGAGCGAAGCTATGGCGCCTTCCTTTGCCCGTCGGCCTGTCGTTCCTGGCAAGATTTATCGCCTGGGACTCGGGACGTCGGGGAAGATGAGTCGCCGTATGCCGACATCCCCGAGAACGGTGGCATCCTTGCCTACCGCATTCCGAAGGGCATGCATTGCCCTGATAGGTTGATAGGCGGTCCGCGATCACTCCAAATTGCTAGGGCTGGCTCACGACCAACTTGTGGTACATTTATGTATTTTTATTATTTTTTTATTCGTTTCGCTTTCTGTCGCTTTCTTGTCTTGACACTATTTTCATCCTCGCAGGCCAACAATGCTGCCATTGAGCTGATTGAGCAATATATTGAGTATCAGAAGTTGGCGGACACCTATAAGCAGTCTTTGGAAACTTGCCAAGATCTCGCTGAAGGAGACGAGAGGGTAAGTCTGTCGGCAAAGACAAGCAGAGTTGCAACCCTCGGAGGATGAGCCGGCAACGCCGAGATCTAGGGCCGCCTTATTGGAAGAGACCGAGGAGAATGTTAACTCATTGACCAAGGCTCTTGAGACCGCTAACTCTGAGAAGGAGATTGCAGTATTGGACGCCAAGGCACAATCAAGGGCTTAGGCTGTCGCTGAGTTCCAGCAATCTGATGATTATGCAGCGGTTCTCCACAAGAGGTACGATGGTGGTTGGGCGGCCGCCATGAGGTGCGTGTGCAAGACCATTCCCGGGGTTTGACCGGAATGTGATTGAAGAGGCTCATCTTTGCCGGCCAACATTTGTCGCCATTCGAGGGGGATCCCAAGTTTGCCGACGAGGATGCTATAGCGAGATGCGGATCCTCGTGACGTGGCGGAGCAAGATGATCAAGATGCCCCCCTTCTTGAAGTTTTTGGCGGCCTTCTCTCAGCTCTTCTTATTCTTCCAATAGTTTATAGCTTGTATTATTTTGTGTATTTTGATCAACACTTTATTCGGCCCATTTTGGCGTATGTACACTGATTTCGTGTTTTTAATCTGAAAGTACTTGACTCCGACTGAAAGCCTTTTATTGGCCGCCATCGTTTTTTGTTGTAGTTGGCCGCCAAGCCAGTAGCTTTTATTCTATGGAAGGTACTTTTGCGTTTCTGTTATTGGCCGTCATCGTTTTTTTTTTTTTTTTTTTTTTTTGGTAGTTGGTCTCGTTATGTGACCGTTAACGCACCTTGGCCTGTCATATGGCTGGTTTTTTGTGCTTGGTCTGTTATGTGACCGTTAACGCACCTTGGCCTGTCATATGGCTGGTTTTTTGTGCTTGGTCTGTTATGTGACCGTTAACGCACCTTGGCCTGTCATATGGCTGGTTTTTTGTGCTTGGTCTGTTATGTGACCGTTAACGCACCTTGGCCTGTCATATGGCTGTTTAATAATTAATATTAGCCGACACGCGATCCATTAATATATATAAACAATAGGACAATTCATGGAATGCTAGCAGTGTTTTGTATTATCTGTAATAAAAAGGTGGCTCTTGGCCGATTACATTCGAAAAAATTAAACATAATATTTCTTCAAGACACTAGCGTTCCAACAATTTTTGAGCTCCTTGTCGTCCATGCCTTTGAGAATGAACGAACCAGGGGCAATTTTCTTAGTGATGACGTATGGGCCTTCCCAATTGGCAGTTAGCTTTCCATCAACATGGGCCTTACCTGTGGCTGCCGTTCTGCGAAGGACTAGGTCTCTCACTTCCAATGGCCTCTCCAAGACTTTCTTGTTGTAAGCCTTGCTAATTCTGTCTTTGTAGGCAGCCGCCTTTAATTCCGCCATCAACCTTACTTCCGGCAAGAAGTCTAGGTTTTCCTTGAGCGCCAGATCATTCATTCCTGGATTTTGGTGCTTAATCCGGTAAGAGGGCAAACCCACCTCTACTGGTAACACTGCTTCTGTACCAAAAGCTAGCTTAAAAGGGCTCTCCCCCGTCGCTTCTTTTTCGGTTGTTCTGTTTGACCATAGTACTGCCGGCACCATATCAGCCCATCCGCCTTTGAACTCATCTAGCTTTTTCTTTAATGCATTCAAGATCTGTTTGTTCGCGGCCTCCGCTTGTCCGTTGCTCTGGGGATGGCAAACGGCTGAGTATGCAAACTTCACTCGAAATTCCGTTAAAAAAGCTTGTATAGGACGGCAATCGAACTGGACGCCATGGTCAAAAACAATAGCCATGGGAATCCCAAACCTTGTCATGATATTTTGCCAGATGAATTTTTTTACTTGATTTGCCTTGATCTTTGCTGTCGGCTCAGCCTCTATCCACTTTGTAAAATAATCAATGCCCACTATTAGGAATCTCCTCCCTCCGGTTGCTGTGGTGAATGGTCCCAAAATGTCCATTCCCCACTGCGCGAATGGAATCGGACACAGGATAGGCTGTAAATCGTTGGCTGGTCGGTTAATGACAGGAGCATATCTCTGGCACTTGTCACATTTCCTGACGTAGGCTTGTGCGTCTGCCAACATGCTTGGCCAGTAGAAACCTGCTCTCAGTGCCTTGAGTGCCAAGGCTTTTCCGCCAATATGGTTGCCGCATATACCTTCATGTATTTCTTCAAGTATCTTCGTGGATTCCCATGCGGTCGCACATTTAAGCAGAGGCATGCTAAATGATTTTTTGTACAACTCATTTTGATATATGACGTACCAGCTCGCTTGTCGTTTTAATTTCTTGGCGGACGAAGGATTACCGGGAAGCATCCCTGTCAACTTATATGCCACCAGTTCGCTAAACCATTCCCCTTGCTGGTCTATGCTGTTAACGGTCACAATTTCTTCCGCTATGCTTTTCTCTTTCAAGATGTCTACTGTGACGGACCTTTCAATGCTGAATGAGTCGGAACTTGCCAATTTGGATAATGCGTCCGCTTTTGTGTTCTCGGCCCTAGGTATAGCTTGAATCTGAAAATCATCCAATTGAGCTATCAACTCCTTGGCCTTTTCCACATATTTTTGCATATTGGCCTCTCTAACTTCGAACTCTCCCCTCAATTGACCACTGACCAGCTGTGAGTCCGTTTTTACAAGTACCCTCTTAGCACCCGCCGCCAAGCACATCCTCAAACCCGCAATCGCTGCTTCATATTCTGCTTCATTGTTTGACGCTGGGAAAGCGAACTTGATGGCGTACTGGTATGAATTTCCTTCTGGGCTAGTCATTACTATGCCTGCTCCGGACCCGCTAACTGCGGAAGATCCGTCGACTTCCAGCAGCCAAGCTCCCTTTTGCTCCACTTCTTCTTCCTCATACGAGGCCTCCACAATGAAATCTGCCAGGGCCTGGGCTTTAATGGCGGTCCTGGGCTTATATTGTATATCGTACTCTGATAGTTCAACGGCCCATTTCAACAAGCGGCCTGAGCTATCCATCTTCTGCAACGCTTTCTCTAGCGGTTGATTGGTTAAAACTTGGATGGGATGACAGTCAAAATATGGTCTGAGCTTCCTGGCGGCTATTATCACGGCCAAGGCCATTTTTTCTACCAGCTTGTAACGACTTTCTGGACCGTTAAGGATATGGCTGACGAAATAAATTGGCTGCTGCCTCTTCTCCTTTTCCACCAACAACACGGCCGCGACTGTCTTTGTTGAGGCCGAGATATATAGTTGCAATGTGTCTCCAGTCTCGGGCCTTGTAATGGTGGGCAGCTTCTTCAAATGCTCTTTAACCGCCAGGAATGCTTGGCTTTGTTCCTCTCCCCACTCGAACCTCTTATTTCCCCTTAGCAGTGCAAAGAAAGGTAAGGCTTTGTCTGCTGACTTTGAAATGAAACGCAGTGAGGGCCGCCATTCTCCCTGTCGGCCTTTGAATGTCCTTGACGCTTTTCGGCTCGGGCGGGTCGACAATGGCCTGGACTTTGTCCGGGTTTGCATCAATTCCCCTTTTGCTTACTAAAAAGCCTAAGAACTTCCCCTCGCTCTCACCCCAAAAACACATTTCTTCGGATTGAGCTTCATCCTATATTTCCTCAATGTTACGAAGGTTTCTTCCAAATCGCCTAGGTGTTCACGGTCGGTTTACTTTTGACGATAGAGTCGTCCACATATGTCTCAATATTTCTCCCCCTTTGATCCGCGAACACTTTATCGACCCGACTTACGGTAAGTTGCCCCAGCATTACGGAGTCCGAATGGCATTGCCTTGTAGTTGTATACACCACAATCTGTGATGAATGCTGCCTTCTTTCTATCGGCCTCTAGTAAACTGATCTGATGATAGCCAGAGAACGCATCCATAAAGCTGAGCAGTGCGTGACCGCTAGTTGAGTCCACTAGCTGGTCAATTCTGGGTAAGGGATAGCAATCCTTTGGGCAAGCTCTGTTGAGGTCCGTAAAATCTACACACATCCTCCATTGGCCGTTAGCTTTTTTCACCATGACAACATTGGCCAACCACTCTGGGTAGTCGCATGGCTCAATGAAGTCGGCAGCCAGCAGCTTATCAACCTCCTCCTTGATGGCCTTGTTCTTTTCGGTCGAGAAATTTCGTTTCTTTTGTTTGATAGGTCGGACAAAGCACTGTCCACATTTAGACGATGTACCATCACGGCCGGGTCTATTCCCAGGCATCTCATCCGCCGAGAACGCGAAAATATCCGCGTTTTCTCTTAGGAGAGTCACCAAGTTGATCCCGACCTTTGGGTCCATGTCATTCCAACGGCGACCGTCCTTCTTAGGATCATCCGCCATTTCTGTTTTGTTTCTCCGTCCGGTTCGGGCCTTGTCATGCCGTCAGGTCTAGATTCTAATTCTTCCATAAGAACATCCATCTCCTCATCCCCTTTCTCGAACTCTTCTTCATTCGCCCGAGCTCTCCTCTGAGCTCGCCTTTGTTTCCGCGTTGGCGGATTTAAATCTTCTACCGGGATTCTCCTTGCAGTTTGTTTCAATCTTTGTTAGATAGCATGACTTTGCCATCTCTTGATTTCCTCTCAACTTTGCTTTGTCGTCCCCTAGATTGGAAACGTACAACATAGTCAAATGATAAGTTGACACCACTCCTTGGACGTCATGGATGAAAGGGCGCCCGATAATTGCGTTGTAAGCTCCGTGTACCTCAACAACCGTAAATTCGCCATTACATCCCCTGGCATCTTTATCTTCTCCTACCCCCGGCGGTAAGGTTATCAAACCTTCGGGAATCACCGATGCACCCGTGAAGCCGATCACGGTAACGGACGGGCTTCAAATGTTCTCGGCCAATCATCAACTTCTCAAAAGTTGAGTAATACAAAATGTTAGCGGAGCTTCCTCCATCTACCGAGGATTCCGTGAATCAAACAGTTTGACACTTTCGGCGTTGGATCGCGAGAGGGTCATCGTGAGGGTAGACGACATGCTTTGCATCTTCAACCGTGAAAGACATGGCGGGCATGACTGGTGGCCTCCTCCACTGCATGCTCTCATTGAAATTGACCTGGTGTCTGAATTCCTTCAGACTTGCTTTGGCTCCATTGACGCTACCGCCATGAATTGGACCGCCGCTAATAACATGGATTTCACTGATCCGTGAATGAACGTTCCGGTTGGCTGTTTTTACCAGGTCCCCATCCTTAGTCTGAGCTTTGTATTGGTTGAAGTAGCCTCTTCTTATTAAATCTTCCAGGTTATCCTTCAAATGACGACAATCTTCAGTCAAGTGCCCGTGATCTCCGTGAAAATCGCACCACTTGGTCTTGTCACGGTTTTTGTGGAACATTTGCTTTGGACGCTGCCATTTATCGCTGTCCCTGTTCATCAGGTATATCTGACTCCTGGAGGTGGTGAGTTGGGTATACGCGTCAAACTTTTCTTTGCGTTCACCCTTTTCGCGGTCCCCCCTTTCACGATCGTTTCCTCTTTCTCGGTCGCTTCCTCTCTTGACAACATTAGATTCTTGCCTTCTTTCATCTCGGCCGCGATCACCTTCTCGACCTTTGTCTTTCTTTTGCTTCTCTTCCCTTTTCTTTTCTGGTTCACGGTGCGATTTTCCGCGGCCTTGTCGAATTCTTCTCCTCTTATGAAATCATTTGCTTTGCCAAGCAACCGGCCCCGCCGACGTGAAAGATTTTCGGCCGAGATAGCTTCTAAACGCGGTTCCTTCCCTTAATCCCGACATCAATGCTAAAACCGCTACATCCTTGCCGATGCTGGGAATAGATACGGCCTCTACATTGAAGCGCCCGATGTAATCTCGGAGGGATTCGGTCTCTCCCCGGCCGACCGACAATAATTCTCCAAGTAGTGCGCTCACGGCGCCCGTTGCTTACGAAGTGAGTCTTGAACATGGATGAGAGTTGAGAGAAGCTGGATACGTTACCAGGCTTGAGGTTCTTAAACCACGTCCGAGCTATGCTTAGGTTAGTGTGGACGGGAAGACCTTACACCCGGATGGCGTCAATCTGCGTGTACAAGTACATGTGTCCCTCATAGGCCGCTACATGGTCGTCGGGATCTGTGGCTGCCGTCAAACTTGCACGATGGCATCTTAATTCTCGGCATCGGATAATTAAGAACTTCCGGAACAAATGGGGAGAGCTTCGGCTTGATTATCAGATGTCCGCCACCCGAATAGTTACTAACACTGCGGTCTTTGTACTCTCGGTGCTGCGTCGGCCGTGATGCTCTTCCGAGTTGTTAAGATCCTCATTTTCCGGATCGATTTCCTCGTGCTCTGCGTTACCTATCTCTTCCTCCCTTTGGCGATCTTCCGATGCTAATGTACGCATCCTTCTCATCGGCGTACCGTCAACGTTTCTACCGGCCATGGCCGGTGATCGTTCTACGGTGCTGAACGCCTCTTGTGTTAGGAGCGAGGAATGTTATTAGGCCGAGGAGTGCCTTGTAGTAGTTGGATGAAGGATGCAACAGTTTGTAGCCGATCTGGGGTAAATTGGCTCAACCGAGCTAAATTGAAAGGGACGATACCAGGGTTTACCCGAGTTACATTGTCCTCGGGAGTAAGGCGATCGTTGTTGCCCTCGGCACGCCGGGTTGGAACCGAGGTGCACCGACAGATCTAGTAATTACAGGACGAGAGGACCCTTGGCCGATCTCCGGTCCCAGGTGGACCGCGACTTGCATCGTTTGCTTTTTCCATGACCGCTTCACAAGAATAGGGAGGCCCCTCCTTCTAGCGCCAAATTGTTTCGGTGTTGAAACGGTTGGCGGTCTTGAAATAAGTCCGCCAAAGATTAGAGTTAGCGTCCACCGGTGAATAGCTGCGACAAGAAGCAACGTGAACTACCCTCGGGGGGATGCGAGGAAACCCCCTCCGACGCTCAAGTCGGCACGTGTCCAAATGGGATTTAGAGAGAGAGAGTAGAGAGAAAGATAAGAATTCTGAGTGTGAGAGAATGTACCTGCAAACTAGTACTATTTGGCTATTTATAGAAGTACTATTCACCTGACAAGGTGCGTAATCCTTTTACACGTGTACGGCTGCGATGCTCACGACAGCTGGGAAGATACCCTTATTTTGTCTTGTTAGGCGACCGCCAACGTTGTCGGACCATGTTGATGTACTGACTTGATAGAGCTGCGGGCGACATAAAGTATTTGCGCCCGGTAAAGTGTTCGTGGATCCATTACTGGGGTCCGCCAACATACTTGGGGTTATACCCATACAATTAGTATAAGAATTGCTACAACTACTATAAAGAGTGACAATAAATACTATTATGACATAGTATAATCGTATATAGGTAGTGACAGGGGTGGAGCTATGGCCCAAGATGCGGGGTCAAATGATCCCACTTGAATTTTGATATTGAGCACAATTTTTATATTTTTCTAGATCCGTCACTAGGTAGTGAAAGCCTTACTTGTCAGCAATTCCTTCAATGTTTCCACCATCACCAAGTGTGATGTAGACCGGTGCGAGATAGATCCCTTATCGGAGTACTTAATCCTTCAGTTATGTTGTACTGAATATTTGATACTCGCTCCTGATAACATCATTTAGTTTCATGTAGATTAGGAACATTGTATAGTATAGTATAGAATAAATGAATAATAGTATACTTACAGAACGCTCATATGCATGAACATGACCGGCTAAAACGAGATCAACTTTAGAGCTAACCATCCAAGGTTCAAATATAACCCTCATACTTTCACCTTCCATGTAATGATAATTGTCTGAATTATATAACGGAGTATGCATCAAAATGATGAGCCAAGGGGTCTCGTGCCTATCCACCTTCTCGAGTTCAGCTTTGAACCAATTGTATTGAGGAGTATATTTGGCTACAATAAAGAGAGAAAATTAATCAAAAATGAGAATTAATTACCCTTAAACCAAAAAAATCAAATTAATTACCCTTAAACCACTAATAAAAAATGAACTATAGTTTATTTTCACTTACTAAAGGCAGAGTAGGAAGAAAGGACAATGATGTAAGCGGGTCCTCTTTTGATGGAGTACCAAAGAGGAGATGTGCTTCCACTTTGTTTGTAAGGTACATGATAACGGTGTAAATACGGCTTAAATGACATATATTCACCCTGAAAAACATATTATTTAATGTTTTATATTCAAACTAAAACTTGGACACATTTCACACCAAAAATCAAACAACTATTATAATAACCACGTAGTATTTTTGTTTCTATTATGTAGAGACGCAAAATAATAGAAAAAATATGGAAAATATATTCACAACTGATGACATTAATCAATGAAAAATAAATTTAAGATATAATTTTTTAACCAGACTTACAATTTCAGGAGCAAAATCAAGTTCATGATTTCCAGCAGTCCAAATCCAAGGTTGATAAGCCGCACTATTTTCAATAAAACGACCCCAACTATCCCATTTTCTTTGGTCGTGTTGAGGAAAATCATCAGCATACGATAGATCGCCTACAAACAACATTGTTTGTCCTTTAGGATTTGCCATGTAATGCCCTAGTGTTGAATTTGATGCATATGTTTGTCCCAAATCACCTATACATCAAGAAAAAAAATACTAAAAATATGATAAACGGAATAAGAGAAAAAACTTGAGAAACATGATAAATGGAAAATAAAAAGCAATTAACGTGTCTAGGTTTTTTCTCCAATTTATCTTAATAAAAGTCCTCCTTTTTCCCCTAAAAAAAGGTTTTATTTTTTATTTTTTTTAATCACTATCTATCCCTAAACTATAGCACCCTATACTATAATTCAATCTCTTTTCCATTATATAGTTTTGTCTGTATCTTGAATCACATTGATTGACGCGTGATTATATCATAAATTCTTAAATTCATACTATTTTAGAAAATTAAAAAAAGCGCAACATTTTAATGGAAAAAAAGTATAACACACATAATATGATTGACGCGTGATTATATCATAAATTCTTAAATTCATACTATTTTAGAAAATTAAAAAAAGCACAACTTTCAAAAAAGTATAACACATTAATATGATAGATGCGTGATTATATCATAAATTCTTAAATTCATACTATTTTAGAAAATTAAAAAAAGCGCAACTTTTTAATGGAAAAAAAGTATAAAACATTTATGATTGACGCGTGATTATCAGAGGGGTCTCGGACAAATGAGCAGAGTGAGCGACCGCTCAAGTCCCCCAATTTTAAGGGGGCCCACCTATATTTTATTTTCTTACTTTTTAGGTTCTTTGAGTTTAGAAGGAAAATACATTTGTTAATCCAAAATTTTTGCTGCTAATCTATATACTTTTTTTTTCATATTTCATAGCTTATTCTAGTTTTATCCTTGGTTTCTTTACTATATATTCTTTTTTTTTACAGGGATTATATCATAAATTCTTAAATTCATACTATATTAGAAATTAAAAAAAGCGCAACTTTTTAATGGTAAAAAGGTATAACACATTAATATATGAAGTATATGCGTAATAATTAAGACCCTTATATTTCTTCAATTTTCCCTCATACAATTGTTACTAGCACTATATGCACGCGATGCGTGCGACGGTATATTAATATTAACATCAAAAAGTGTTAAAAAGCTAACTTAAGAGTGTAATATTTATGGTGAATATTGATTAGCGCTATGATTTTTTATTTGCATTGCTCTAGTGTAAAGAGTAATGTTTTCCCAAAAAGGACTATGCCGAGGTAGAATATGTTATCTTGTATTTGGTAGATAATTCAACAACTCTCCTTTTAAACAATGATCTAGGTTATGTTTTTAATTTATTTAAAAATACATATATTTTATAGGCATATTTTATGAGTACTACTTCAATTTAATTTCACTGGGTAAATGAGGTTTTTAGGCATACTATGGTGAGTAGTGCTTCAATAAAAAAAATTTATAAATTGATATTATCTAATGATGTTTGTTTATCTCTTTAATTATATATTATCTCAACTGATTGTGAATCCCAAAAAATAAAAAAATGAATATTCTCTAAGTTTCTTAATTCTTTTATGGTTTATTTATGCATGTTATTTGAAATTGTTATTACAACTGAGAGTTTAGATAGTAAGAATCTCTGTAAATCTTTGCTTTTATAAATATTTGAAAATTGATTTAGTCATTAGTTTATAAGTTCAATTGTGAGTTTCCTCTTTTTACACATTTTAAAACTTTCCTTATACCCATATTTGTAGATGAGGAAAGAATTAAGAAAATCTTTCTTTATTATTTTTTGTGAGAGAAAGGGTATATAAGTCTTTTAAAGAGGGGACACCATAGCTCCCCCTTGGCTTATATAATAGAGATAATTGTATACTTGTATTAAAAACTGAATTTTCCAAATGTATAAAAATCTAGTTAGGAACCGAAATCATCTTAAGCTTGTTTGAAGGAATTGATACTAACTAATGATACCAAATGTGTAAGGGACATCAGGTCCAGGCCTTGGAGGAGTAGTGAATGAAAATTGTCGAACTGAATCACCTTTACCAAGCTCATAAAAGTACTTAGTATTGTACTGCAAAATAACACCAAATCATATTATATGGTCACACTTACATATTATATATAGATCATACTTCACAATAAAAGATATAATATATGTACAAACTACAATTAACAAAAATAATAAAGATTAGATGAAGCGTACCTCTAGTTTCCTGATGGTAGCATGATGAATATAGCCAGAAGCCCAGAACTATAGTTGTAATAACGATAGGTGGAAATTTGAGAATGAGCGGTTTTAACATCACTAGGATCGTCTGCACTCCAATATCTAACAACATCAGGATGGCGTTCGTCAGGAGTTACCCATGAGATAATCACGCCTCGACCGCCTCGGTCGCCCTGTGTAATATGAACTTGTTCGGGTGCATTGTATCCAGCCGGAGCCGGGAAAGCTTCGGCTGGCATGTCAGTAGAGGAAACTGTTGATCGAGTGTATGAACTCGTTTCGCCGGCATCGCAAAAATTTGCAAGGCATGGGATCAGTATCAAGAAGATGTATAACACTTTCAGGGCGGCCATTGTTGTTTGGGACGTTGGAGTTGAGAGAATAATAAGAACGTAGGTATGTGGGGGTGTGAAGATACTTAAATGTATTGGATAATACGTATATTAAGTGTTAGGTAAAAGTTATCCTAAGTTAAATATTATCTATAAACAATCGGTAAACGTTTCCTATTTTCATCTTAGATAGAATTTATAGTAAAGATGAGAGGGAAAGTTAGAGGGAGAAAGAGAAGAAAAAAAAAAGGTGGAAAGCCCTGAGACTCAATTTGCTGAACCCTAGAAATCCAAAACAATAAAAAATCCCCAATTATATTGTCAAAGATCATCCGATTTTGATTTTATTCAGTTTTTAATCTTTGTTTCTTGTTAGTAAAGTTGGCTTTTCCTTTTCCTTTTCAAGAAAAAAAAAAAAAAAGTTGGCTTTTCCAATTTTTTGACAACTATTCCCTCCGTCTCATAATATAGTGCTTACTTCTCATTTTTCACGAGAATTAAGGAAAATAGAAGGAGTAAGTACTTTCTTGGTACCTTTGTCTTGGAACTAACTCTTTACTTTCTTTTTCCTTTAAATTAAAATAAAAAAGCAATAAATATTCATTGGAATGGTGTAAAACAATAAATAAGGACACATATTTTAAAAGATTTGTAGGGGTATTTTGGAAACTTTATGTAGAAATGAAGGATAATTTAGTCCAAATAAATTGATAAAAAAGAAAATAGGCACAACATTTTGGGACACCCAAAAAGGAATGTAAGCACTATATTATGGGACGGAGGGAGTAATTGCGATCAGTTTGGTCCTTTTGGCTTCTAAATCCTCTCGAAATCTCAGTAATGATGAATACTCTACTTCTCGTAGGGGTAGAGTAATTAAAGCTATTAAAGTGGTGGTTCAGGCCTATTTTAGTCTAATTTACCCCTCTTTCTTAGGGGTAATTGAAATTTCTCCTATTTTTCTAGGGTTTCAGTTTGATTTAGGGTTTCAATGTGAGTAAAGTTGGCTTTGCATTTAATGCAATTCAGTGAGGGTTAGTGAGGAGTGTGAGTTTTCTAACTGTTTATGTTGAGTCTTGTTGCTCTAGAGTGATTATTGTCCTTTATTTCGACAGTAATTGGCGTGCTAAGAAGGTTTATGGTAAGGAAATTGATTTGCAGGTATGGCTCGCATTTAATGCGATGGTAAGTATCATCTTTCTCTCCTCTGTGATAGTGTATTGGTGGTTGGCTCATGCAAACCCTAAAGTCCTATTTAAACCCTTCTTGGGTTAGTGTGTGTTCCATATTCTCTTCATTATTCTCTCTTCTGTTATTCTGTCTAAATTGTGAAATTATTATTATGAAAGTCTTTTGTGTGTGGATGATGGTTGATCCTTCCCCTTTTAAGGATGTTATTCTCCCAAATCCTTCTGTGGTTGGGGAAACTGGTCTAGATGCCAATACTTCTATTGGGTCTGGTTGTTTGAATGCTTATACTGAGGTTGATGGTAATAATTTTTATTCCTCAAATTGCTTGTGATAATGACCCCCTCTTTCTAGTACAAGTTTTGATTCTATTATTCTTGATGATTTGTCTCAAGTGCAAAAAAGATATTGATGAGTTATCAAAGTCTTGTTTAGTTGGGAAAATGTTGGGGGCTCCCCTTGATATCCGTACTATAATTTCTAAAACTAGGTCTAACTGGAAGTTTGTTAAAGGTGATATAGAGTATCTTGAAATGGAAAATCATTGGATTCTAATTCGATTTGCTAATCCAAATGACTTATTTTTTGGTGTACAAAGTGATTTGTTTGTCATTCAGTCATGGAAGCCTTATTTTGATCCATATCTAGAAGAGATTAACTGGGTTGACCTTTGGGTTCGTATCCCTAGGTTTCCCACTCAATTGCTGAACTTTCAGTCTGTTGCTAGTCTTTTGGCTTCCAATAATGTTGGTACTCTTGTTAAGTTGAATGCTAGATCTCTTTTAAGGAATAAAATTAGGGTTGCTAGGGCATTTATGAGAGTTAACATAACCGATCCCTTGTTAAAGTATGCTGAGGTGAAGAGGTCTGGTGGGAAAACTTGTGGTTATATTGTGTGGTATGAGAACTTTTCCTCAGGATGCTCGTTTGTGGTAATGATGATCATGCTAATGATAAGTGCCCTCTCTTGAATACTCCCAGAGGGAGGTTAAAGTTTGTTTATTGAAGAATCCAAAGCAGAAATCTTTCACTGAAATTCTCTCTAAGGCTTCTATGCAAGATTATGCTGGCACTTAGGCTGAGCAGGTTAATCTTGTGCCAGATAAGCCTAAAGCCTTGGTGAGAAATTCAGGTTATGCTCTTTCTCATGGTCAAGCTGGTAAACTTTATGTTGCTGTCCCTACGGAACCCTCTGGTATTGTTTTTAAAGAAGCTGAAAGTAAGTGATGTCTTGTTTATTGCTTTACTTTTTGATAGTTTTTAGTTGGTATTATAGTTGTTTTTGAGTTAGTTTAGGCTAGTTTGTTAGCTATTTCCTTAATTTGTGCAATTTTCCTTCTTGTATGCACTGTCTTTGGGCGATTTATTTCGTTTCAGGAATTAGGAGCATGCTGGAGGACACTTGCACAATCCCGAATATTAATATCGAAGAGTAAGGTCAAGGAAGCATAATCGAGTTCCGGGGGCAAATATAAGAAGTTTTGGAAGGGTTTGCACACAAGGGTCAACATCAAATGGCCATAACTTTCAGCACATAAAACATTTTTGAGCGATTAAAGTTGGAGATGAAAGCTTGGCTCAATATCTTTCCAACGAGTGGTCACAAGCTCAATTCCGATGAAAAGTGAGTGAGATATGACCGTTTGAAAATAAACTGACGAAACTGAAAAATGACCCGAACGCTCGGGTGAATTGACCCGCCCGGGTCAATTTGCGGAAAACTGAAATTTCAGTTCTGATGGTCTGACCCGCCCGGGTCGCTGGGTTTTTTCGGAAATCTTTCTTTTTAAATCCTCTTTTTGAATGGGGGTTAATTTGTTTTTTTTTTTTTTTTGATAAGGAAAAAAAACTAGGACCAGCCCCTATGATAGGACCAGCCTACAGCATCCTTGCGGATGATGGAAGAAAAAGCAAAATTAGAAGAAGAAAACCAATACACAAGAGAGCGAGCTTCATGACCATAATGCGCCATAAAATCCGCTGCCTGATTAGTTTCCCGGAAACAATGATTAACAGAAACAGCTTGGAAGTTCTTCATCTGATCCGCTGAATCCATAACCAAAAAGCAAATTTCCCAGGGGACCTTCCAACAATGCCGGATAGAATTAATCACAACCAAATTATCACCTTCCACTAAAAGAGAAGAGATACCTAAGAACCTAGCAGCACGCAGCTCCTCACAAAGACCCCACGCTTCAGCTTTAAGGATAGAACAAGCAAGAGAAAGAGACATAGCACCAGCCAGACACAACTCCCCTACATGATTACGGATCACAAAACCAAATGAGGCCTTCCCATCAGCCAGCTTCGAACCATCAAAGTTAAGCTTGAACCAAAGATGAGGCGGGGGAGACCAGGCAATAACCTTGACAACCCCTGACGACCCACTCCCCTGGAACCTCCTAACAAGAGCAGAATCATCAGCAGACTGAGAAGATACCGAATCCCGATAGAAAACAGCAACCAATCGAGCAGTAGAAGCCGGAGAAGACGAAACTTCTTGAAAAATAATTTTGTTACAGTGAAACCAAATGAACCACCACACAATACAACATTTCTCAATACTCTCAGCAGAGGAGAAACTATAGACGTAGTTCAGATTATCCACAATATTGTCAGAAAACGGGCCAATAGGAAGGCAAAACCAACCCAACATATCAGCTAAATGCCAAAACACATCCCGTGCAAAGGGGCACCAAAACAACATATGATTTGCATCCTCAGAATGGAAAGCACGAATACAACACTCTTGAGGGAGAAAAACATGACTCTTCTGAAGTCTAACTTTGGTAGCGAGACCATCTTGACATACTTTCCATAAATAAATCCTAACTTTGGGGGGGATTTTTAGCTTCCAAATCCAACTAAACGAAATAGGCTTTGGGGGATTGATAGCCAACCCTTGTACCAACAGAGCACCAGATTTAATAGAATATTGACCATCCGATGTCAGACCCCAAACTAGAGAGTCAGAGCCAGCCATAGCAGGAATAAAAATGCTGAAGATGGCTTGACAAATCTCATTAGGGACTAGTTGGGCAATAAAAATTCTATCCCATTGTCTAAACTCATTTACTACCTCCGTCCCAGAATAGTCTGAACACTTTCCTTTTATGTTTGTCCCAAATTAGTTTGAACACTTCCATTCTTGGCATGGTCCCACCATTAATATATTATTTCTATTACACATCTTTGGCCCACACTCTACCTTTTATCAATAAAAAGTTACCCAATTTTCTCTCTCCTCTAATAAAACATACCCCACCAACTCCTATCACATCTACTTTTTAAATAAAATAACATATGATTACCACACTACAACTTATCACCTTAAACTACGTGTCCCAACAAGTGTTCAGATCTTTCTGGGACGGAGGGAGTATAACATTACCCAGCTTGAGCTGTTCAAAACCCAAAGTAGGAGTTAAGACTGAAGAAATAGGATATAGAAAAACCCAATTGTCCTCCCAAAAAGAGATACTCTCCCCATCGTTAACCAACCACCGAAGACCTTTTTTGAATAAAGGACACAAAGAAATGAGCTTTTTCCATTGCCAAGAGCAATTGGAAGAAGGAACATAATAAAAAAGGGATGAGCCCCTCATATACTTTTTTGACACCAAATCAACCCACAGATTGGAATTAAGGAGAATGAATAATTTTCCATAAGAGTTTCATTTGAAGAGCTATGTTATTAACAACTGCCTTCTAAAACCTAAGCCTCCAAATTTCTTCGGAAGGCAAATACGATCCATCCTAAAAGATTAGGAGAACGAGAAACAGAGTCTTTATTCCAAATGAAATTCCGATATGTTTTATCTAAATTTTCATGAATAGAAGAGGGCAACAAAAAACTTTGCATTTGGAAATTAGCCTTGGTAGACAAATTAGCCTGGATAAGGACAGATCTACCTGCATGCGAAAGAGAGTTAGCTTTCCATTTAGTTAGCTGAGAATGGGAAGACTGAATCACTTGGTGAAAAGTGTCTTTAGAAACCTTCGACTCAATAACAGGACAAGCCAAATAGTTTCCAAATGAGAAAGAATTGGTCATCTGCAAAATATCAGCAAATCTTCGAGCATCAGCTAGAGGAACATTTTTCGAACATTGAAAGACGACTTATGGAAGTTAACCAACTAAACCGACATAGCACAATATTTATCTAAAATTGATTTAATGGTGACACAGCTGAGATCAAAAACTTTAGCAAAAATCATCGTATCATCAGCAAAAAGGTTAAAAAGGGAATTTTAATCCCAGAGCGACCAATCTTAACACCCAACAGCTTATTACCATTAATGGAATGGTCATAAATTTGACTTGCTAGAAGCTCAGCACATAAAATAAAGAGGTAAGGTGAAGGGGGTCACCTTGCCGAATCCCCCGAGAAGGGAAAAACCGATCACCTGGAATACCATTGACTAAAACAGAAAAGGATACCGAAGGAAGACAAGTTCTAACCCATCTAATCCACCGTTGATCAAAACCAAGTTTTTCCAACATAGTGAAAACAAACTTCCATTCTAGGCGGTCATAAGCGTTTTCCATATCAAGTTTAATCGCAATCCAACCTAATTTGCCAGACTTATTTCTAAAAGAGTGGAAGATCTCATGAGCTAACAGAATATTATCTTGTATAAGTCTTTCCGGAACAAAAGCCCCTTGCAAGGGATGAATAATTTTACCAAGAACTTCCTTTAATCGATTAGATAAAACTTTTGCTATAATCTTATAAATTGTAGAACACAAACTAATCGGTCCAAAGTGGTTTGCTACAGAAGAATTATCTATTTTGGAAATTAGAGTGATAAAAGTATGATTGATTTCCGAGAGAATATGGCCTGAATGAAAGAACGCTTTAACCGCTTTCACTACAGAATTTCCCACTAGGGTCCAATTTTTTTGGAAAAAGAAAGGGGGATAGCCATCTGGACCAGGGGATTTATCTAGAGCCAAATCAAACAAAACAACTTTAATTTTCTCCGATGAAACTTCATTGAAAAGAAAAGTATTGTCCTCAACCGAAACAATCGGAGAAATTAAATCGAAATCAACATCTTCTTGAAAACCACAGGAGGGGTTTGAAATGAAACGTTCCTGAAACTCATTAGATATGCTACTAGAGATTTGGATTGGGTTAATGAGGATGACATTCTCCTTAGTAGAAAAGGAAGAGATATTTAGTCGATTTTTCCGAATCGTAGCACAAGCATGGAAATACTTAGAATTTAAGTCCCCTTTTGCAAAATTAGTATTCCTAGCTCTTTGAAACCAGAATTTTTCTTGAAATTGATATCATTTACAACGCTTCGCAAGAAGGCGTTCTTGGAGGTTTTGTAAATTAGAATTAGATTGATCTAGAAGCAACCGTGCTTGGGTCTCTTCTAATTTCTTATCTAAGATCACAAGTTGTCTAAAAACATTACCAAATCTGGTTTTGTTCCACTCTTTAGCTTTACCTTTAAGGAGCTTACATTTTTGAACTAACCAATACATCAACAGAAAATTTTGTACACCAAGTTTTTTTAACAATAATATCAAAATCTTTCCGTAAACACCACATTTTCTCAAACTTCAAAGGGTGAGCTTTTTGAACTTGGGACGATAAATACACTAAAGAAACAATACAATGATCAGAGGATGTAAATATATTATGTTTAACCTTTGTAGATGGAAGCTTATGCAACCAATCCAAACTTACCAAACATCTATATAATCTTTCGAAGGTATTATCTTCACCACCTTTTTCTCTCCTCCAAGTAAAATGCTGCCCAAAGAAAGGGAGCTCAGTACTAGCAGACCTATTTTTTATGTCATTTATTCGAATAAATCTACTTAAGGAGGTTTGGGCACCCCTTTGTTTATCCATATGATAACTAATTTTGTTAAAGTCTCCTAAAAGAATAAATAGGAGACTAACAGTGGACACAAAAGATAATAATTCTTCCCAGAATTGATGTTTAAAACTCGAATCAGCAGGAGCATATAGAAAAATAGCAACAAACGAAAAGTCTAAAGATAACAACTTTATATTACAGGCTACAAATCGAGCACTCTTATATATTACAATGAGACTAAAAGGGTTACTTATGTTTGATTTCCACATCACCCAAATCCCACCAGATCTACCCAAAGATGGCAAACATTCAACATTAACAAAACCACATCTTCTAATACAAGAGTTAGAAGGAATCTTAGGAGATTTTGTTTCAGAAATCATCATTATATCAATGTGATTTATGGAACAATAGCTCTTTATTTCTGCAAAAAGGTTTTGTCTTTGACTACCACGAACATTCCAAAAAGCCATTGACATTTAAAACATTATTTGGGTAGGGAAAAAAAACTTTGACATTAAACTTTGTTTTTCTTTAGAGCAGCAGAGGTACCTTCATCCTCAAGGCTGCTCTTCCTCCTCTTAGCAGAACTGGAGTGGGAGGAGAGAGCCTTCTGATCATCAGGCGCCACCCCCAAGGCCTCAATTTTCTTCACAACCGAACTACCAGATGACAGAGAGTGAAAGGAAGCATCTGGTAATGGCTCACAAGCTTGCATCACATCTTCAGCATCATCAAGAAGATAGGTGTCTGAGTCATCATCAGAGATGATGTTGACAGGATCACTATCCTCACATCCGTCCTCATGATAAATAGCCATAAAAGGGTTGGCTGAGAACAAATCCTCGGGAAACTTTACCTGAAGGGGAACTGGCACATCAACAATAGCATGATCAGAGGGGGCATCAGCCATGAACAGACCTGCTCCATCTCCATCTTCACTCACAGTCACCAAGCCATCAGGGTGGGGTTAAGGAGGGGCATCCATAAGAGGCATAGGATTAAGAATAAGCTCATCATCAGAACTAGATACTGATTCCACACAAGGGGAAGAAGCCAATAAAATGGATTTACCTTTACCCATAATAATAGGAGCACCCCCTCTTTTCTTAATAGGAAGAGAAGAAGAGTCAATAATTTTAACACCCCTATTCACAGATTTTCCAGATATAACAGCTTTTTTTACCATCAAACTCTGTAGTACCACCACTACCAAATTTTCTAACAAAAACTTTAGGCTTTACGTGAACCACATAGGCCTCCTCAGCCATGGTTTCACTGTTATCTTGCCTTTGAGCTTTCATTAGAGTCTCATATATCAATCTTTTGCTTCAGATTCTTAAGTAACTTGACATGAACGTCCTTCTGAGGAGAGAATAATAAGACACATACCTCAATAGAATGAGATTCATCACCACAAAACGAACACCCATTAGAGAAATCCTCGTACCATATAACATAACCACAAACTTGACCACCAGCTCTAACAACCTCGGCATATTCAGATAAAGGTTTAGATATATCAATCTGAACACAAGCCCGAGCAAAACGGATTTTGTTTCTTAGTAGAGAATTTTAATCAAGCTTAATTAGAGTACCAATATCATTGGCAGAAAAAAGATTAGCAACTGATTCATGATTCAATAATTCAGTTGGGAATCGAGGGATACGAGCCCATAAATCAACCTACTTAATGTCCTCACAAAAAGGGTCGAAATTTGGCCTCCAAGGTTGAATAACAAAAAGGGAGCCTTGGACATGCCAAGGTCTCTCACTCCAAACCAGAAAGCAATCATTAGGGTTGGCAAACCTCACCAAAACCCACCCATTTCCCGTATCTAAATACTCTATATCCAATGGGGGTTAATTTGTAATTATGCCTAGTTTATTTTAGGACTATATAAGGCAAACTCCTCTCATTTTAGGGGAAGCTAATTTACATTACATTTTAATAAAGGGAGATTTGAAATTCTTATAACCCTATGAGAGAGAAAATCTCATCTTCTAGAGAGAGAAGTGAGAGAAACTGATTGAAAGCTTGGAATTTGAAGAATCTAAGAAGGAAACTTGAAGATTTGGAGGCTCCTTGCAACTCTAATGAGAATTTATTACCCTCTCTCATATTTTATTGCTTTATTTTCTTATATTCATGTTATTCTCATCCTATTTAATTGTTCATCCTAGATTATTGTTTTAATTCATTTTAATAGTTGTTAATGTCTTTTAGTTTTTAATTTATCATGATTTATGAGTAGTATTTCTTTGGGTAGGGCTTGAATTCATTGATAAGTTCATGAACATCTAAATCCAACATTGGGTTTTGACTTGGGATAATTTTAGTTAATTGATTTGACATTTTCATGAATGTTTGTGTGACTGGCTATCATAGGAGCATAATTTAGGTACCCTAGTGAAGGATCGAGAGATGAAGTTAAGGGGTTACCTCAATTCGATTATTAGGCTTGAAGGACCATGAGAATAGGGACTACTTAGCTTAGGGGACTTAGTTTGCTTGTTTATGTTCATCATGTTTATGGATATGCTTGGTTGAATGCCTTAGCCATGAGAATAGGTCTTCGGTAAGAGACTAGTCCAATCTAGCTAGCTCGAGAGAGTGGTTAGAGTACCAATGGATGAACAATTCCCCTCAATTGATTCCCATTGTTGATTTCCATTGTGATTGCTTGGTTTGTGAATGAGTTGATTGGTGGATACCCCTTCCCAAAGTCATTTTTCTTATTGTCTTTTCATCTATAGATCTCCAAAAACATAGACTTAGCTTAGCTTATCATATATAAATCGATTCTTATTGGTGCTTCCCTTAGTCCTTGTGTATTCGACCCTTTACTTGCCCTATATTGAGTAGTTTAGGTATCTTTGACGTGTTTACAACGAGCGCTTCAGTATGTCTGTTGCTGTTGTTTATCATCCTTCTACTGCTGGTCATGGTAAAGGAAAAAGGTAAGGCCTTGATGTTAGTTGCTTCTCATGGTAGAGTTGATGATAGTGACGACACTGAATCTGATGATGAGCCCATGGGGCCCCTTGCTAAGCTTTGCCCTTCTAATAAAGAGTTCCAACATTCTATGTTGGAGCCCCCTCTCCCTGAGGGAAGGAAGTCAGGTGAGGAGTTTGCTCCATCCATTGCTGGTGATATTGTACATGATATCTTATCTCCTATCCCTTTACAAGTTGTGTATCCTGAAAATTATAATGATAATCAATTTGCTCCCCTTGCTGGGTTTGAGCAGAATGATCAATCATTATTCGAGTCAGATGTGGAGAATGCAACTTTGTTGCTTCATGTTGATTCATCTGTTGATGGTTATCAGTCTCAGCCTGAGAAATCTTTTAACTTTATCACTTCTGAGGGCTCCATTTTTAAGAATATTGAGGCAATTGGTGTTGAGCATGACTCTTTCCTGTCTTCATCTAAGATAAGGAAAAGGTATGGCTTTGAGGACTCAACCTCCTCTACTCTGAAGAGAAACCGTGCCTAGTCAGGTTATGGTGTCTTAGTGCTTAATGTGTAAATGTCCATGGGCTTTTTGAATATAAGGGGATGTGGTAGAAAAAATGTTTTAGTTGATGCTAAGAATTTTTGTAATGTAAATAACATCTCGATTTTCATGTTATGTGACACTAAAAATGTAAAATGTCCTTCTGATGTATGTTTGAGAAACTCAGGTTTCAAATTTTTTGAAGATCTCCCCACCCTGGGCATGTCCGGTGGAATATGGCTATTATGGAAAGATGATCATTTTAAGCCTTTTTTCTCTATCTATGGTATTTAGATCAGCCAGGTTTGTGGCTTGTAATGTTCATTATCTTGTGCCTGATTTTCTCTTTACTGCCATTTTTATTTATTCTCCGGCAAGGTCTCAAGATAAATGTGAGTTTTGGTTAGAAGTTATAAATTATGTAAATAGCCTCTCACTCCCGTTTATAATATTAGGGGATTTCAATGAGTATATTAATTTCTAATGCAGATAAATTAGGTGGTGCTAAGTTGAATTTTTCTCGCCTAACTCGTATAAATAATCTCTTAAGTTCTCTTAGTTGTTTTGAACTTTCTCAGGAAACCAATTTACTTGGAGGAAAAAAATTAGTGGCGAAAACATTGTGTTTGAACGTTAGATAAGGCTCTTGTTAGTACTTATGGGATTAATTTGTTTCCAAATGCTATTCTCTATTATCATGTTTTCACTTCTTCCGATCATGTTCAAGTTATGGTAAATATTGATAATATAGCTGTTCAAAAGACCCCCCCCCTAGTTTGAGAAAATGTGGATTGTTAGGAAGGATTTTGATAATCTTGTTAAAAAGATTTGATGCTCTAAGTTCAATGGTTACTATATGTAAATTAATAAAGAGTAATATTAAGGTATAGAATAAAGTTAGATTTGGAAATTATGTTAAAGAGGTTGATGACAAACTTAGTAACGTACAAGCAAAATTATTAGTAAATTTTAATGATTTTTCAGCCCAATTAATCTCTTCAAGAATCTTTACTCTTAAAACGAACTAAGTTATTTTCTTATCAAACTGCATTATGGAAACAAAAGAGTAAAGATGATTTCTGAGCAAAAGAAGATGCTAATACCTCCTATTTTCACTCGTCTGCAAATATTAAGAAGAATCGTAAACAAATTAAAGAATTCGTGTCAAGCTCAGGTGAGAAAGTTAATAACCCTATTCTAATAGAACATGAAATTACCCAAGACTTTACTAAGCGATTCATGGCCAATCCGGAGTATACTTTCTCTGATATTGATTTTGAATTGTTAGATCCTATTATTTCTCATCAGGATAATGTGGAACTTAGTCGTGATGGAATTAGTGAGGAAATCAAATTAGCAGATTTTGATCTTGCTCCAGATAAAACTCCGGGCCCGGATGGTTTCCCTCCTTTCTTTTTTCAAAAATATTGGATCCTTATTGGGGGTTCTATTTGTAGAGCCATTGTTTTTTTCATTCAGGTAAGATGCTAAATGAGATTAATCATACATTTATTACTATGATTCCCAAGATTGATAATCCTCAAACCGTAAACCACTTTCGTCCCATTAGTCCGTGTTCTACTATTTATAAGATTAGTTCAAAGATTTTAGCTGCTCGAATTCAATCTTTTATTGGTAAAGTTATTCACCCCCGCAAGGTGCCTTTATCCCGTATAGACTAATACAAGACAATATTTTAATAGCTCATGAGGTCTTTCACTCTTTTAGGAGTAAAAGTGGTAAAGAGGGTTGGATTGCTATCAAGCTGGATATCGAAAAAGCATATGATAGATTAGAGTGGGACTATATCATTACTACTCGGGAGAAGCTTGGCTTCCATGAAAAAATGGTTAGGTGGATTAAAGCTTGTATTACTTCAGTCACATTTTTCGTGTTGGTTAATGGAATCCGGGGAAGCGTTTTTTCCATCTTGAGGTATTCGTCAACGTGACCCCCTCTCACCTTATCTCTTTATTCTTTATGCAGAACTGTTGGCTCGTCAAATGCATGATATCATAGTTTCTATAACTCTAAATGCTTAGGTGTGAAATTAGGTAGATCTGGCATTAAGGTTCCATTCCTAACCTTTGCAGATGATACAATGTTGTTTGCTAAGGCTACTTCGAAAGCTATCATTTGATTAAAAATATTCTAGATAAATATTGTAAGATGTCAGTCAATTGGTTAATTTTCATAAATCTGCTTTTCAGTGTACGAATGTTTCAAGTGCCACTTGTGAGAATTTTAAGAATATATTGAATATGAATAATGAACTTTCTTTGGATAATTATTTGGGGTGTCCTATAATTGACTCCAGAGTTTCCAAAAACACCTTTGGGGAGGTTGTTGATAAATCTCCTAAACAAGTTAACTAAATGGAAAGCTAACTCCCTTCTCAAGCTGGGCGCACTGTGCTAATTCAATCGAATTTGGCTACAATGGAAAGCTTTCAAATGCAAAGATTTACTCTTCCTTTTGCTATCCTTAAAGATTTGGATAAAATTAGTCGAAGTTTTTTTCTAGAGCAAAGACCTTTTTAGTGGGGCTCCCAATCTTACTGGTTGGGTTGCTAGTTGTCAACCAAAATGCTTTGGTGGGTTGGGTTTAAGAAGGGCTAAGATTACTAATATGGCTTTTCATATGAAACTCCTTTGGGAAATCCTTTCTAGCCCGAGTAATATTTGGGTGGATCTTACTAGGAAAAAATAAAAAAATGATTCTCTCTGGTCGTATTCAACAGGTTCTAACACTTCTTAGCAATAGCGCGACCTTTTAAAACTTCATCCTATTATATTTTTAAAAAAGGTCTTAAATGGCAAGTTGGATATGGTTCCAATATTTCTTTTTGGCAATGGGTCTATTCGATGCCTCTAGATTCTATCATTTTCGACCCTCTTCCTTTTGATTCTTTACGAGTTAGTGATTGTTTAAGTCCTGATAAAAGTTGGAATTGTAACTTCTTGAATGAATTTCTCCCTATTTCTATCTCTCTAGATATCAATATTGTGTTTATTTCGTCTAATCTGATTTAAATCCCGATGGTGTCTATTCAGTTAAATCTAGTGTTAAATTACTTCAGAATTTGAATAAGCCGGGGTTAGAAGGATTGGTTTTAATTGGATTTGGAAACTTAATGTCATTTCTGAGATTAGATTATTTCTCTGGAAGATTTGTATGTGGATGGTTTGCCATCTAAAGCTCATCTTGAAAGGAGTCATGTGTTTATGCCCCAATGTTGCGTTCTTTGTGGTTTTCATTCTGAAGATGCCCATCATATCCTTTTTGATTGCCCTTTTTCTCATGATGTGGCTTTTGCCCTCTCTCAAGCTGATATTTGGCCTTTGATTCCAAATGTGGATAGAAATGCAAAAATTCAGGATATTTTTTCTCATCTCCGGGAGGTAATTAGTGATTATATGTTTTGTAAGCTGACTATTATCTGGTGGCATATCTGGTTTTCCTGTAATAAAATCATATTCCAAGATGATGGTGTATCTTGCTTTAAAGCTATTACGCTCATTAAAAAGTTCTATCTGGATTGGCGTTTGAGTCAAGAGGAGGATAAGAGTTTGCCTACTATGAGTAAGGTTACCATAAAAGCAAAGCACATGCCGAGAGAGATTTGGTGGAGTAAACCTCTTTTGGGCTCTTTTAAATTAAAATTTGAAGGGTGTAAACTCCAGGATGGGAATGCTGCGTGTGTGGGTTCATTATTCGAAATTCTAAAGTTAATATTGTGATTATGTGCGCTATGTCCCTCAACCAGAATACTTCTATTCTCTCACTGAAGCTTGGGGTATGCGCGAAGGGGTTCGTGCGCTAGTTGCTGTTGGTGTTCGAGAATGTGCGTGGCAAGGCGATAATTTAGTTGTCGTTAATTCTCTTCGTAAGAGTTGGAAAGTTCCCCGGGAGATTAATTCCTTGGTGTGAGACGCAGATGAAGATTTGTTGGAGTATGGAATGTGTCCATTTCTCACGGTTTCCAGGAAGCCGAACTAGGGCCGCGGATTTTCGGCACAAAAAGGGCATGGGTGTCAGACTCTTCATCGCTGGTTTGATCTTCCTGATCCCCTTTTCTCTCTATCATCCGTATGAATGTTTTAGGTTGGTCCTATTCTAGAGTTAGCCTAGGTTTCTTTTCTTTTTTAAATAAAAATCTTAGATAGAATTTCGATGATGATAATATGTGTCAAAACGATTAAAAGTTTATCTACTTCAAAATTTTATCTCATACAAGAGAGTCCTACTTAACTAAGTTGTTTTGATAGCTACTTAATTAAGTTAGATATAGATTAGTAAATACTATCTATTAGAAGATTTGACCGAATCTATAAAAAAGATGATTATCAAGGTACCTTTACGAATACCATTATTTTATTAAAATGTTGAAAATGAAAAATAATGTTATAGTTATTCGACTACATAAAACTTATAAATCATTTTTTTATTTGTAAATTAGGTTTGAATCCCGTGCGTTGCACGGGTTGTTGTTTTATTTTATTGCAAATTTTTTGTTAATATTATTGTTGATTTTGTGTTGTCATGAGATTGAGATTTTTCAACACCATTGTATTTACATATTTCTCTCCGTTTCTTTTTCTATTACAACAATGACCGCTTAAGGTAGTTTCATCTTTTGAATCCATTCCACTTTTGGTAGAAAAAGTAACTACAGTTGACAACATTACCTTTACTTTATGTTAATAGAACCATCATTAATTAGCCAAATTGCCTTATTAAGTTGCGTTTACTTTATTAAGGATTTATTTATCCCCTACTCTAGTTAACAAAAGAGGTGCCTCTATGCTAACCTACTCATTTTTTATTTCCTCAAAAACCATGCCCAAACCAATTGTTGAAGTAGAAAAAAAACGGAGGTATTTCAATAACAGGTATGATTTTCAATAGCTAATATAGTTTTAACATCAATAATACCGAATGATACTTAAGTAGAGGGTAATAATTTAATAGATGCATGACAGAAATAATAGAGAAAAACATGAGTATCAGCCACAACTTCAACTTTTAATATAGCACATAAACAATAACGCATATAGAATGGAAGATGGGAAAGCCAAAATGAAGATCATAGCGATAGTATCATGAAGAAAATTACTTAAATATAAAACTAACCTCTATTAATAATCGAAAATACAATTTAAGAGAAAAAAATACATCTTCATCAATCATGACCATATCAAGACTTATCAAACTTCCCCCTTTTTTATGATCCGTGACCTCAAATAGTCTAGAAACGTGAACCTTGATTTCCATATAGTTTTAGTTGAATTAAGTTCATGGAGAAAAGAATAAGATTTGACATATAGATATATGGAAAATAAATAAATAATTATGTATACAATAAATATTATAAGAATAAAATAATTATTGTAGAACTATATTGCAAATGGATCTTACTTCGAAGCATATTTTGAGCACTATGGTACAAAAATTATAATATTCTGAATTAGGTAGCAATACACAATTTACATAATATAACAATTTAGGTTGTTCATTCAAAACGAAACTTTAATTTATGCTTATCCAAGACTCCTTATATGTATTTAAATCTATGTAGAACTCTATTTTTAGAAAAAAAATAAAAATAAAAAATTGATGATATGACAATCCTACCCGATGCTCTATATATCATAAGTTGTAGAACTATATTGTAAATGGATCTTATTTGAAGCATATTTGAATGCTCTCCAATGGTACAAAAATTATAATATTCGAATTATGTAGCAAAAGTTATACAAAATTTTCATAATATAATAATTTAGGTTGTTGATTCAAATTCAAATTTTAATTTTCGTTTATCCAAACCCTCCTTATATGTATTTAAATTATCTAGAACTCTATTTTTTGTAAAAAAATAAAAATTTAAATTGATGACGCGTGGCATCCTACGGGCGCGCTCCATAAGCTCAAAATCTTGGGGGAGCCTCGTACTCTCGAAAAGCTTCTCCTTATATATATATATATATATATATATATATATATATATATATATATATATATATATATATATATTGATTTATTTCTATTTTTGTAAATTGTTTGATGCAAAAATTATTTGACAAAGTTAAGATTCTAATTAAACATATAATCTTAGCACCTACAGGCTACAAGTCTACAACAATATAATCAGCTACTCACTTATAGGTGAGACACTTGGAGGATGATGTAGAACATATATATCTACTCAGAAATTCAGTTTATATATATATATATGCTATCATGTCTCTCAATGATGCTTATTAGAAAATTTATCATATCTAGCTAAAATTTATGCAAAGAAAA